>VNKC01002043.1:0-168889 GCA_008042775.1 Drosophila pectinifera
ATAATAATATTTAATATCACAGTGTACCGGGAACAGCAGCAGCTGTTGCCGCCGCCCGGCGGCCGATTTGAATTGAGCCAACTAATAGCCGATGTTTGTTTGTTTTTGGCCAAGTTAAGGCGCTGGCACCGGAAAGTGCAAGCCAAGATGCAGCTGCTTTGCTGCCATTTACCGATTGTTAGTTTAATTGCAATAATGGACGCCTCCGCGGGGGGCTCCACATCATGGGATTTGGAGTTGCAGTTGGATTCGGATTCGGCCTCAGCCTCGACTTGGAGTTGGAGCTGGAGTTGAAGCTGGGGAATTTGGGTTAGTGTGTGCGGTTTTGGCCGCAGCAAGTTGGGGAAGAAATCGCATTCATCGAGCTTTCTACTGGCGGTGAGCCCAAGGAAAGTTCCAAAAACTGAGGCCAAATTTAGAATCTCCCATTCCGGAGGCTTATGACTCTGCTGGGATGATGCAACTGTGGGAAAGGCCCCGCAGTCTTTCTGCTTCAATTTTGCATACCGTTTGGGTGGGCTGCACTTTGGTTCCAGCCCAGTCTCAGCTAATTAGCTTAATTAGCCAATGCCAGAGGCGGATTAATTTCTCCGCCGGCAAACGGTGAAAAATGTTGGCTGAAACAAAAGCGGGCGGGTGTTGACTCCACTCCCAATCGCTTGGCATGCACAGGAAAAAATGTTACCTAGGTATTTAACTATCTAAGTATCAGTTTCTATAATCATATAATTAACATTAAAAGAATACATTTTGTAGCGTAATTAGAATATAATAGTAAATTTATTACATTGCAAATAGCTAATTGTCTCTATGTTTTGATGAGTTTCAATTAAATCCTATATCTTTCTTATTCCTTTCATATATACTCCAATATCTTTCATAGACTTCACAGCTGAACATATTTAATTTTATTAAATTAGAGCACTAATCCTTACTTACTAAAATCCTTACTACTAATATATGTTCTCAGAAACCCCTTAGTATTTTCATTTTCAATCCAAGAGCTCATCAATTAGATTATCGTAAAACGTGTAAATTATTTTCCGTGTTCCGCCGGGCAAAGATGAACTCAAACGAGCCGAGATCGAGTGGCGCTGATTGGAGCCCATTGCCAGCGCCTTGGCCACAGATTCGGCCTCGGGGCAAATGGTCTATCCACGGATCTCCATATCGCGGCATATAGAGTAGACCGAGTCTGCGAGATACATCGAGAGCCCGAAAATTGCGACACCTTCACGTGTTGCGCGCAATTGGAAGACGCTCCACAAACTGTAACCAAAGCGGGGCAATTAACGAGCTCCCACCAAAGGTGAGTGGTACTAGTACGTATGGGGGCTTAGGGCTTAAGATATACAGGGCGGATCGAGCACATTTATTCGCGGCAGGTCTGTGTGCGGCATTTGCATTTAGCCGGCTTAACAGGGCGTTAAGCTTGCGACACGGCCATAAAATAAAATTCACATCTCGCCGGAGCGCTGTACTTAGCCAAGCCGTAATCCAAGCGGCCAGAAATCGGGTGTTAATAAGTCAAGGTCTCCGGTAATGGAGCGGACCGGGCTAACATCTGTATCTCGAATGTTCCCAGAGCAGATATTCCTTTTCCTTTCTAAACGCATTTCACTTTTCGCCAACGCGCCAACTCGCCAGCGCTGGCAGGCAGACAGGTGGGCAAATATTTGCGGGAAAATTGTTTAAACGAAGCAGCAGAAAAACAAGCAAGCCGGGGGCATTTTGGCGCATTGGGAAACCGCTTACCAAATCAAGTAATTAACGCTTTGATTTACTAAACGCATCGGATTGTCGCACTAGTGTCCCATACCCAATGTTTAATGGTGGTTGGTCGATGGATGATGGCTTCGCCACGGCTCCTCGGCTCCACGGCTGGACTGCTCCTCCACACATCAGCTCTTCATGTTCGAGTGCGAAATGTCGCCAATTTGATGTGGCTCTTTGCCTTTGGATTTTTCGCTTTTCCATTTCGATTCGAGTGCTCCAGAGCTGCGCCTGCGCACTTTTCACTGCGTTTACACTCAGAAAAACAACACCAAAGAGGCCTGACCATTGTAAAGGAATTAGATTGTAAAGGTATAGGGAATTCAATTTAATACCACATTTTAGAAAATATTTTCTATGTCTTAGGACTTTTTTTAAGAAGTTTAAACAATGAAATAAACATTTACAGGGCTTGCTACTGGAGGATACATTTTTGTGCTCCCAAGTATGATATTTTTCCAGTTTTATAAACCATTTCCATTAGAAAAAATAATACTTTTCAAGTGCATTTACTTGGCCTGCAACATTTGTCAGGTCTGAGGCAACTGAATAGCTTATGCCTCGACAGCTTTTCCCCCGCTGAGACATCTGCCAATCCTGCCAATTGGCGATTTCTCTTTCGCGGGAAAAATGTGGCAATAATCGTAAAACTTAACACAAATATTGAGCGGAGTAATTATGAGGCCCACAACTAGCCATTGCTAGTTGCAGACTGCAAATTGCAAGCTGCAGTCTCCTAAGTGACTCGGGATGACTGCCGCTTTCAGCGAGTGCCGATCGTTTGGATTGATCACTTGACCCGATTTCCTAGCCATGACAAGATATATCCAACTACAGGCAGGAGAGAAGTTGGTCAATCTTCGGGGAATCTGTTCAGCCAGAGTTCATCCCACGATGCACTCGTAATCCTCATGAATTTCATCAGCTGCCAACAGCGCCAAGTGCACGAAGCTCGCAGATAAGCATCAGCGCACTCGTCGCAGATACATGCCGAGATACACACAAAGTTACAGATACAAAGCCCATTTCCGCTGCTCGCAGCCCTTTGAATTGATTAATCCCCACTCCAAAGACCAATCCATTGTGGAGCATCCGCGACTGGGATCTCTCACGTCCAGCTTCCGTGAATATAATTCAATTTCAGGCCGCCCTATCTGTATGGATTGAGTTCTTATATAAGGCCCTCCGGGAGGAAAGTGCACAGATTTGTCTCCCTTTAGAGTTGCGGTTGCAACCTGCAAGTGGCAATTAAAGCCAACTCATCACTTGGATGGACGCTGAGTGAGGGAGAAATTAACCCAATACCGGTTCCTTTCCCATTGCACAGAAGGAAAAGATGTAAGTTTCAGGGCACTAGGCTTTGGGATTTTTATGAATGAAGTAATATATGTTATGAATTTTCTATAAGACTTAGATACAATATGTAGAGTATCTTTTTAATAGGTCATGGGAAAGATTTCCGAATTTAAATTAAAGTTGATTTGGCTTAGTTATGGAATTTTTTTTGTCTGACTTGTCCAAAAAATTAGGGTATTAAATGCGAATATTTGAGGCCTTCTTGAGAGCATAACTTGGTCAAAAATTAAATGATAGCCAAATGCCGTATATTTTCCGATTCGTCGTTAAAATTCCTATTAATTAACAATAAAATACATAAAAAAAATTGAAATAAAATTTTTGTCAATTTTTCAAAATTTGATAAGGGGTTACATCATTAAAATTTTCAAAAATTGATAAGAAAAATTATTTTGTTTTATTTCCAAACTAAGTATGCAGATTAATAAACCAAATAAAACCTAACATAGAACAACTTTCCGAATTAAAATTAAGGCTGATTTGGCTTAGTTATGTAAATTTTTTAGTCTGACTTGTCAAAAAAATTAGAGTCTTGAGAGCATAACTTGGCCAAAAGTTAAAGGATTTCCAAACTAAATATGCAGATTAATTAACCAAATAAAAACTAACATGGAAGAGCTTTCCGAATTAAAATTAAGGCAGTTTAGGCTTAGTTATGGCAATTTTTTATCAAAAATGCGAATATTTGAGGGCTTCTTGAGAGCATAATTTGGCCAATAATTAAATAATAGCCAAATGCCGTGCATTTTCCGATTCGTCGTTAAAATTCCTATTAATTAACAACAAAATACTTAACAAAAATTGAAATACAATTTTTGCCAATTTTTCAAAATTTTATAAGGGGTTACATCATTAAAATTGTCAAAAATTGGTAAAAAATTTATTTTCCTTTATTTCCAAACTAAGTATGCAGATTAATTAACCAAATAAAAACTAATATAGAACAGCTTTCCGAATTGAAATTAATGATGTTTTGGCCTAGTTATGACAATTTTTTAGTTTGTCTTGTCGAAAAAATTAGGGTATTAAATTGACGACTCAAAAATGTGAATATTTAAGGTCTTCTGGAGAGCATAATTTGGTCAAAAATGGAATGACAGCCAAATGCCATATATATTCAGAATCGCTGTTTTCAAGGCTGTTTTGGCCAAGTAAAGGTTATTCTTAAGTTTGATTTTTTCAAAAATTATGATATAAAAATGCCAATTTAAGGACCCAAATATCCGCATACCTGAGGTCTTCTGGAGAGCATAATTTGGCCAAAAATGGAATTATAGCTAAATGTCGTATATATTCCGATTCGCCATTAAAATTCCGTTTAATTAGCTATCAAATATTTAAAAAACTTGGAAATAACATTTTTTCCAATTTTTCAAATTTTTATAAGGGGTTACATCATTAAAATTGTCAAAAATTGATAAGAAATTTATTTTTTTAATTTCCGAATTTCAATATGCAGATTAATTAACCAACTAAAAACTACCACAGAAAAACTTTCCGAATTGAAATTAAGGCAGTTTTGGCTGAGTTATGGTTATTTTTTAGTCTGACTTGTCCAAAAATTAGGGTATTAAATTGCCGACTAAAGACAACCTAAATTAACAGCCTAAAATTATTAAGATTTAACCCCTTATAAAGTTTTAAAGAATTGACCAAAATTTGTTGTTTACATATTTTAATTATAAATAATTTAAAATAAACAGCCTTCAGGTCGGAAAGTAGTTTTGTGTTAGTTTCTACGGAGTTACTACAGTCCCACTGACATTCATGCATTTTTCGCATTTCGCGGTACGGTCATACTAGCCATCAAATAATTGTAAACAAACAAAAACTCAGCTCGGAAAGTTAGTAGCACGTTTTAAATACATTTTTGGGGCACATCCTAAATGGTTTCTGCTATTTCAGTGGCCAGCCGGCGGAAGTGGCAGCCTTCTGAGGAGGACTGTTTCATCGAGATCTGGAAGCACCACCTGTACCTGTTCGAAAGTGGCAAGAAACTGGTCGAAATTTATGTCGAGCTACAGGCACATTTCCGAGAAGTGGGCATTGATATAAGCGCCCAGGGAATAAAGAGCAAAATGGAAACATTCAAGCGAAAGTATTTTAAGTCAGTATCTTACATTAGGCTGTCAAACATAGAGCGTAGTACTGACTATTACTATTATTTCAGTTTGTTGCACGCTGACCGCAACGATCAGTCCAGTTACTGGAAGCACTTCGACACGATGGCCGTCATACTAGCATCTACCTCCAAAGACGCCAAGGATATGGACTGGGACGACATAAATAGTCTGCGTAAGATCCCAGTTCTGGTTAATATATGTAAATATTCTAAAGTCCCTACTTTCAGACCGCCAACAGAGATCGATTTATATGATCGACAGCGCAGAGGCCCTACGGGATTCCGGTTCGAGTAATTTTCAGCGTCCTCAGTATTCCTCAGTAACCATCATTTCTTTTAGACGGACCCTTCAATTCCGTGTTCGTAGAGGAGTGCTCCGGACATCTCTTCAAGGACGAGGAGGGCAAACGCTCGAAAAAGAACCCAGCATCCAAAAAGAATAGACAAAGGTACTGCAGTAAATACAAGACACCTGCGAAGCCCCGGAGATGCTGGTATCCTGCTGAGGAAATCACATTCCTTGAGGTGTGGGAGCAGTTCGCCCCAGAGATACTGAGTGAGCGTAAAAAAATGGATGTCTACAAGGACATGCAAAAAGAGCTCCAAGTCCTTGGCCTCAATGTGACGCCAAATGACATCAAGTCCAAAATGGATTCCCTAACCCGCACGTTCAGGTGAGATCAACCCAAGCCCTTAATGTTTTAAAATTTATTAATCCGCGGGTATTTATTACAGGGTTCAGCGGAATGCTGTTGGGGACAAGTCAGAGTGGATTCACTACGCCAAACTAGCTCAGCTTCTGAGTCCCCTTGAGCCTGTTAAGTTCGAGCCCTTTCCCGAATCCAGTAGCAGCTCCGAAGATGATCTACCCTGGCTCAGCGAGATGCAGCCACAAGTAGAGTTCCTCGACAATCCCACGAACTCCAGCGATTCGGTTGTCAATCAGTTCGAGGATTGCATTCAGCCTTGCTCCTCCAGCCCCAGCGCAGATCATTTTTCAATAGATCCTGATCCTAACCCGAGCAGCTATAGAGTAGAGAGAATTGAGACAGAGTTGAGCAGGCCGGTAGAGAAACCCGCCGGTGATAGGCAAAAAGCGGCCGAAGAGTTTGGCCAATTCGTAACCAAAGAGCTGGCCGTCTTGAACGATGATTTGCTAATCGAAGCAAAGCGCCGGATCTACAATATCATATGCAACTTGCAAATGAAACAAAATGATCTTAATAAACTAACGTAATTAACCAAAATCATGCAATATTATTTGTTTCTCTTCTGAAATTTTGAATTTCCTGTATAGGAATAAGCAACTTTTAAGAGGGGACAAAATTAGGGTATTAAATAGCCGACTCAATAATGCGAATATTTGAGGGCTTCTTGAGAGCATAACTTGGTCAAAAATTAAATTTTAGCCAAATGCTGTACATTTTCCGATTCGCCGTTAAAATTCCAATTATTTAACAATAATATAACTTAAAAAATACGAAATAAAATTTTTCCCAATTTTTCAAAATTTTATAAGGGGTTACATCATTAAAATTGTCAAAAATTGATAAAAAATTTATTTTGCTTTATTTCCAAACTAAGTATGCAGATTAATAAACCAAATAAAAACTAACGTAGAACAGGTTTCCGAATTGAAATTAAAGCTGATTTGGCTTAGTTATGGAAATTTATTTTTGTTAAATTGCAAACTAAATATGCAGATTTATAATTATTATAAAATTTTTAATTTGCTATTTTATTTAAATGGAAAGCAAACTCTTTCCTTTGAGTGCACCGTCTCAGTGGCTCAGTACATCATGTGGCTGATATGCGCGGCTCCTTGACAGGCCGTTTGGCAGCAACTTTCACAAACTTTTGCCAGATTGGCCAGATTGGTCGATCGCGATTCTTATTACAGAATCAGGTGCGGTACGGGACGGGACTCTCACTCTCTCTCTGGGCGAGTCAGTGAACTGCTATCTGCAACGGGAAACTTGCAACTTGCGGCACGTTCGGTTGACAGTAAAAGTAAAGAGCCGCGGAGGAAAAAGTGAACGCAATCGACCGAAAGGCGACCCACTTCCGCGGGTCCAGCAATATAGCCAGTACGACCAATATGGAGTGCCCCGATCGCTATCTCCCCTCGCTTCTTCTCTCCGGGGATCACACACACAAATTTTTATTTGGGAAATCTGAAATCTGTGGAGAAAAGTGGGTGGCCCACAGCCAGCAGCGACTCCACTGACCACTGTCTGGTGTCCCCTGTCTAGTGTCCAGAGTCTAGTGTCAGTCGTAGAAACCGAACTCGAACCGAAAACTCAAAGCCCAAAAACCAAAACTCGACTGGACAAACGCACACGCAAAACAAACCAAAGTGGCCCAAACGAGCCATTGGCGTGACTTAATGATGCATAAATAAATGAGAGAGGCTGCAGCGAGCAGACTGGGCTTGGCCTGGGTCCCAGCCAAAGATACAGATACTTTTCACAGAGAACAAAATATTTGTAAACTAGAAAACAAGCTAAAAATCCTATAATATACCAATACCAATAATAAATCCAAATGAAACATTTCTCTAAATAAAATTATAGTAAAAATATAATTATCATTTTCCAGAAAATAATGCAAAATCTATTTCTTCTCTTAGAAGGCATTCTATGCCTGTAAGTACATCTAGATCATGCCTCTCTGGCTTCTAAAAATGCTGAAGTTGTTCAAATTTGTTTTTAAATCTTTAACTTATTGCTCAGAAAGTCTCTCAGTGCACAGGTCCAGCCGGCACACGCATCTCTATCGGTGAACGCGGCTTAATTGCGCGCATTGCCGCTATGGGGCCAATGAAAGTGAGCTGAAGATCGGTTGCCGGGGAAGGTGGGGGTCAATGTGGGTAAAAAAAAATCAAAAGTGAGCCGCTACCGTCGCCGAGATAACCAGAATTTCCAGCCAAACTCCTCTCATCCTTTTTTTGCAGTCTGGGCAGAATTTCAACGCTTTTCACTTTTTACTGTGGGCTGAACTTTGGCATGGGATCTGAGAGAGTGGCTTATTCGTTTCTTAAAATGAATTTAGGAAATGGAAGTATTCAATCAGGAAGAAACTTAAAGAATTGTAATAAATATTAATGGCTATTAATGGTTATACTGTCTTGAGTTAACTTTTCTCCAATTAAAGCACTCAATGCATGAGTAAATAAAGCCAGCTTTATTGGGGTCATATCTCATTCACTTGAATGTGTCGAAATTTAACAAATATCCATATATATCAGTTATATTATCGTTATGGCAAACCACTTTAAATATGATTTTTATGATCGCTTAAATAATTTATTCCTTTAACTGTTTTTGGAATTATTATATGTGTTTTTGTTTAGTTATATTATTGGCTAGTTTTGACACGCAGCTGAAATACACTTGAGGGAACTATGACAACGTTGTGACAGAGATCCGGATAAGGTATAACTATATCAGCAATATCGCAGCTGCCAGTACTGACCAACATTTGTTGTACTTTATAATGTTTATTGTATTCACTTGGATTACAGTTTGGATGTCTTCTAATAGTACCAGAGCACATAAACATACAGCACGATGAGCACGAAGAGCAGATGGATGAGGAAGAGCTCGATGGCCAGGGTGAACAGGGCCAGGGGCTTGAAGGCCACGTAGGTGATCTGGACGAACATGGCTACGGCTGCGGCTCCTCCGGATGAACTGGCTCTCGTGCTGCTCCTACTCCTGAATGGTGAAGGTCAACTGCTTGCTGCGTGTGCTCTCGAATCTGTTGGGCGTGTGCATGCTGAGCATGGCGGAGATGCCCAGTCCCAGGATGCCCAGGAGCAGGGTCACCACAAACAAGCCCGCCAAAATGGGGGCCGACACGAAGCCCACGCAGTCGTAGACCTCGCCGAACTTGGTGCGTCCATTCAGCCACGGCTCCACCTGGAAGTCGCTGAGCAACAGGCTCTGGATGGTCTCGTTCCGCACGGGATTCGTGAAGCTGGTGTTGGTCGCGGAGCAGCGGTAGGAGAACCCGATGGGGGCCGAGGGCAGCGTGTACTCATCGCCACGTGCCACCAGCACGCTCTTGAGCTCTCTGTACTCCACCTCCACGTTGCGCAGCGTCCAGGAGCCGCGCACCAGCGAGAACTTGAAGCGCAGCGTGCACTTCTCCCCCGAGGACATGAAGGTTATGCTCAGCCTCCCGTAGCCCTTCTGGCGCTGGTCATCGAAGGTGATCTGCTTGATGTGCTCCTCCAGCCGCAGGGTCTCGTTGCTCAGCCGCAGCTCCAGCGGCCCATTGAGACTGAGGACCGCCTTGTTGCCCTCGGCCACATAGATGAAGCTGGCCTCGGTCTCCTCGGGTCCGGCTCCGGCTCCCTCGGGCTTTGCCTTGGTTTCCTCCCCTGCTCCTTCTGCGGCTGCTGCCTCGCGCTTGCTCAGGAAGTGCGCCTCCTCTTCGCGGCTGGCCAGGATGCCCAGCACCTCGTCTCGTCCGTACGTGGCCAGGACCTCGTTGTAGGCCGTCAGGATCTTGGCGTCGTCCTCTTCTCCGTGTCCCGCGAGGCTTACGACCTGCGCAGTGGAAGTGGGTTGATTATTGGTATACAAGAAGTACAAGATGCGCTCTGGGGTTCTTTGTGACAAGTCAAGGCATTGGTAATAAACTAAGAATATATTTTCTAATTAAGAGTTTAGACTTTCCAAATAATACATATTAAGTGGAAAGTTCGAAGGACTGAAGAAGGAATAGGACAGAAGCTGACTTGAAAATTTCTAGAGATTTCTATGACAATCGAGATGAACAACATGTTGTGGCCAGCATATATGTACCCGACTTTTAATATTTATGATAGACTTTGAATTTATGTTTATTTATATACTTTTCTGTATCCATTCTCCTATGTTTTATGGGAATAAACGCTTACCTGGATATTGGAATTGAGGCCAAACGGCTCCACTGCCAAACTCCGCTGAGGCAGGTAGGTCCAGGCACCGCTCTTAACGAGATTCTGGAACCGGGGGTACTTGGTGCCCTCCAGCCGACCGGTCGAGTTCCGGACAAACACCACAATGGCCCTGGCCTCCTCGAAGAGTTGCGTCAGCGGCAGCTCCCTGCTGCTGGAATCCACCAAGGCTGGTGACCGCAGGCCGGACACCTTGGCGTGACCCCACAGGATAAACGGTCCACTGATGGACGCACTGCAGCTGCTGCTGGCCAGGCACAGTCCAATTAAGAAGAGAATCCCTCGCATTCTCGGGCTGTTTTGGAAATACGTCTTAACGCGACCTCTACCACTTTCGACTGCGAGCCCCGGGTTGGAGTGGAATTTCCGAGTGAGTATGTATGCAGTGAAAATTCGATTTGGTAAGACACATGCGCAGAAATAAACGAGAAGTGGTGGTGGCTCTCGAACGGTGGTGGTGGATTATGTATTGGTAATAGGGAAATGCCAGCATATAGGTAGGTAGGTCAGTTCTCCATGTGTCCCATCTCCTTACTTTTTAAATTTAAAGGAAACGATAATGCTTAGATACTTGTGACTTTGATATTATTAGAGAGAAGTATAAACACGAGTATCTCAACAATAATTACTGTACAGTAAATATAAGTAATTTCTTGGTGGAATATTTACAGGAATTATAGGTATTAAGTACTCTAATTTACAGACATCTAGATGCTAAGCTAGTGACTACAATTTTTAGATGAAAACGAGTATTAAGTGCATACTGGGATTCTTTGATGAAATCAATTACAGTAATCCCTATGAGGCTTGAGCATAGTTTACAGGATCCTAAGGGCTAGGCCAATGACTACGATTGCTAATACGAAGGGCTTTGGTTTGGTAGGAGCTAAGCTGGAGGAGTAGAAGCCACCCCTGAAGTTCTTGGTGCCTGTTCAAGGAATGATAAAATAGATTAATCTTCATTATCATAAATGATTATCCAAGATCAACCCACGCTTCTCGTTGGTGTCCCTCACACCGCAGGTGCGATACGAGATAGTCGACTTTCGCTTCTGGTTCACATAGCCCGGAATGAAGAGACTAGGAGCCTCCAATCTGCCGGCGGCTATCAGTCGAGACATATCCAGCTCCAGGCGATGAGCCAAGGGACCCTTGAAGTGGATGATCATCTGGATGCAGGCGCCGCCATGCAGCTCCTTCGTCTTTCGCGCATCCACGTCCAGCATCCATTCGGGGATTCCCATCACCGATCGTAGTTCCTCCAAAAACTGGGCACTAATTGGAAGATTTTAAACAGATTAATCATGGTAGATATTTCATATATGATCCACTTACACCACGAAGCGAGGTGGCTTCTGCAAGTTGATGTACTTGATGACGTTGTGATCGGGCTCTATGTTGGCACAGGCGAACCGCTCGTGGGAGTGATCGGGTCCAAAGATCACAATGGAGCGTCCGATGGCTCCCACAGGAGCTTCCAGGGGGAAGTTGGAGTCGGTGAACACTACCCGCTCTCCTCCAAGATCTATAGGGAAATATATTATTACTATATAGATATCAAATCGTGTAATAATCAAAGATCTCTTACCAATTGTGCCCAAGCGAGCTCCCACATCGCCCACGTAGCAACGCAGGGGATTATCCGGTCCGCATTCCTGCTCATAGAGATCCAGCTGAAAGGGGAGATTGTTATTATATAAAAGTCAAGTCCCTTACTAAGGTTAACTCACATTGAGGGGATCTGCCAACTGAGTATAGTACGGATTCCACACATAACCCCCGGCCACGCATCTGGTACTGGTGGGCTTTACGGCTGCATCCACACCCACGGGGTTTACGAAGATCTGCCAGTTGTGGTTCTGGGTGGAGTTGCGGTCGTTCTTGCCCGGATGCCGCAGCTTCACCTCGATCACCGTCTCCGACTGACTGCCATCATTGTGGATCAGCTGCGTCATCTTGACATAGCCATAGGCATAGCCCGTGGGATGATGGAAGGAGGCAATGGCCCTCAGTTCCCTGGCCTCGCTGGGGCTGTATCCACGCTCCAGGGTGCTGTAAATATCAGTTGAATCAAGGAGATCTCGTAAAGCAATAAGATAATCCCACCTGCAGGCCCATCGAGCGTTCTTCTGCCTCTTCTGAATGACCACCGATCGTCCGATGATGCTATTGTAACCGAAGAGCGGCAGATGCGTGTCGTTGTAGGCATCCTCGAAGTGGGTTACGCCCTTGAGGTCCCCGAACTTTCCACTCAGATCCCCCATCTCGTACTGATCTGTGGTGCCTCTCTTAGTAGGAGGTGCTGACTTGGGATTGACCTCGAAGGGGTTCCACAGGCCGTAGAGCGTGGAGGCCTCGCAGGGAAAGGCCAGATTCGCCTCCACGGGTGTCTATGGAGAAGGAACATTATAAAAATACTTATATAAAAAAAACAAAAAGGACCTACCCTGTGGATGTGGTAACCAGTGCTATCCTGTAGTCCCTTGAGCTGCACTTCCACATTGGTGATATCGTACTCCGACTGCTGTGTAATCTCCACCCGACCACTGACAGTCAGGGGATCTCCATTGGCGTACCACTCCTTGGCCACCACCTTCCGGCGGAAGTGTCCGATCACCGCGGAACAGGCCAGCCTTTCTCCTCGTGCCTTGGGACCATTGTCCTCGTACAGGACCAGTGACTTGCCCAGAATGCTGTGGCGCCCGGAGAGCGGTAGATTACCATCCACGAACATCCTCCTGCTTATTTTCTGGGCCACTCGCTTGCCGCCGGCGATCGTGAGCGTGCCCAGCCTGGCATCCATCGCTCCCATGCGGCACATGGCTGGTAAGCTGGGCCGGCAGAAGTCATCGGCACTGCGATTGCCCCAGTCCACGCGGAATGGATTGAACACGGGTCCGGCGGAGAGGCAGCGCTGCTGCCAGTCGTAGAAGTCCTTGCCCGGAGCATTGCTGTGGATGGCCCAGCGGTGATCGGAGGTGGTGTTCTGCGTGGATCCGTCTGCCTGGATAAGGTACTCGAAGAGCACGGTGGTGTCCTGCCACGGCTGCTCCGCCGCCTGCCGGAAGATCACACGGCCAACCACCGGATAGCGGAAGAGGACCTGGAAGGTAGGAACATCGAATAAGTAAAGGTGATTCTCTTAAAGAAAGTAAACATTCACTCACCTGGGCCGTGACCATGTTCTGCTGGTAGACTCCATTCCGCTGATACTGCCCCAGGCTGGAGCAGCCCCAGATGCTCTGCGTGATCTTATTCACATCCGTGCGGTTGAAGGTGTAGATGACCAGGCTCCTCTGGTCGATACTATGTCTGCCTTGGAGTGGCAGGAAGACATCCCAGTAGAGGCCATTCAGCTCGGAGCTGGTGCCGGGCAAGACGTACTGGTGCCAGTAGCCCTTGTTGCGACCCTGCAGCTTCCCGGAGAGATCACCCACGGGATACTGTTCCTGGGTTCCGTAACCCGGAGGCGGTATGTTATCGGTCACCTCGCGCGGATTGTGCATCTCTCCGGTGGTCTGGCAGTAGTCCTCATGCCCCATACGGTTGGGTACCGGCGGCAAGCTGTGGATCCTAAAGGCGGCCACATCCTCTGCGAACTTGCGGCTCACATGCTGCGAGAGGGGAGCTCCCAGGGTGAAGTTGAGGAAGGTGGGATCGAACTTGGAGCGCTGCATGAACGTGACCTCTCCCTTGACGCCACCCGAATTGATGAAGGTCCTGGAGTAACAAGAGATATTAAAAGGAAGTCCCAAGGGATGGGAAAATGGGCATCACTCACTTGAACGTCAGCGGCTGGACGTGCCGGATCTTGGTGCAGGCGAGGAACGTGTCAGGATGCTGGTTATCAAAGAGCACCAAGTACAGGGTCCTGTGGGGAATGGTAAGATCCGAGGGCAACAGCGCCAGCTGAGCATCCCTGAAGACGCTGCGCTGTGGCGCACGTAAAGCATTCTTGGCCACTCCGATCCTGCCCAGCCGGGCGTCCAGGTCACCAATTCCCTGACCTGAGCCCCCTCCTTGGGGGTCGAAGACCAGCTGCAGGAAGTTGCAGTTGTCCTCGGTGCGGTGGTGGTCGTGCTTGAAGATGTCCGTCACGTAGATCTTCCAGTGGTGCTGGGTGAAGGATCCCGCCACACTACCGCTTCCCTCTAGCGGCGATGGCTGCTCCCTGATGTGGTACAGATCGGAGTATATCAGCGTATCCCCGCTGGCTCCCTCCGCCGGAGCCAGCCAACGAAAGTGGACGGATCCGGCGACGGGAGTGTTGAAACGCGCCTCCGCCATGTGCTCCACAGAGCTCTGAATGGTGGTAATAGTGGCGCAGATGCGGACATTTGAATTGACCTCCGTGAGCACCAGGGACTTGCCCCAGATCCCCCGATCCCCGATCAGCTGCATATTGCGCTCCCACGTGGAGCTCTCGTTTCCCGGCAACACCAGGTACTCCAGGTCCTCGTCGAAGCTCAGGACCTGGCCACCCAGGCGACTCAGCTCACAGCGCTCATCGGCATCCGTGTTGGAATAATCCACGGGGAACCGGCGAACTGCCCAGCTCCAAACTTGGTCGGGATACTGCAGAGTGGCCTCCAGGCTGGCCTTGATCTCCACCGTGGTGGCGTTCACCTGCCGGAAGGTGATCTCTCCATGCAGACCGCGCTGCGAAATGTATGCGATCAGGTGCTGAGCATCAGCTGGAGAGTGAGAGTGATTGATCCATCGAGCGAGCGAGTGTGGTGGGATACCATGTAAATACACAGAAAGAAATTATATAAAAATATGTCAGAAGAATAGGGGGTTCAAGAGAATAAGCCTGAGTTCGATTATGAAAATAAATACTTTACTTAACACACGTTTCATATAATAAATAAACCAAGCTTAAATATAAAATCCAAGCTTAAGGTTCCTTCTTTAATTAAAGTTCTTTAGTTTCTGTAGTATTTTCCTCTGCCTAAACTTAGTTAACAGCTGTAATCTTAGCTCTGTCAATTTTATTTTGTTAACTGCGTAATTAATCCAAATTTTTTCCTGTGCAGTGAGTGTGGTGAGATATGGAGACACTCGTACTTTCGATTTCTTCAGCGAAAAAGTGTCGCAGCCTCCAGAGATTAGCATACAATGCCAACGATTCCCAGTTACTTACCGCCACTTGAGCATGATGCAATATAGCAGGCGGAAACGAGCCACAATAGGTGTCGAACTTGGGCCATACTTCTGGTTTTGGCTTCCCGGAATAACCCTGACTTCCCGAACGAACAGTAACTCCCAGTTGGATGTGGCAATCGTGGCGGACTTTCACATGGCAGTGCGCATGCGTGCGCTCCGAAACTCTGGTGGAAACTGGTCGCTCGAAGGTTTCGGCTTTGCTTTTGGCCAAGCCATCGACTTGGCCAAGTGTGGGGAGTTACTGCAGTTCGCTTTGCTCCGCTGCTTTAGCCGCGGTTTTGTTTTGACCTGTAACTGGTTTCCGGCACGGCTCAGCTGAGTCACGTAGAGCCCCCGAAGTTCCCCCAAGTCAAACTGCAGTAGATCAGTGTTTGTTTCCTTTTTTAAAGACGACTCGCTTATGCTTTATTCCAAGACTTCGTCATTGTTTCATCATCATCTAGTTAAGTTGTATAAAAACAGTTTTTTGTATACTTCCTTCTTTCTTTCATTTTTTCTTTTTATATTGTTGTGTTTATATTTCTGACCGGGTTAAAAATTTTCAGATTTTTCTCATCTTGCCTTATGTGTGTGTGTAGCTTAATTTATACTGAAGTAAAGATTCGATTCGCATTTAACAACATTCGTTGTGTTTGTAGTGTGTGGTGTGTATGGTGTATGGTGTGTGCTCGTGTCGAGTGTTAGTATCCTGATCCTCCGATCAGCCTAGGTACTAGTGGTTCATGGTCTAAAATAAAACTACCAGATGTCACATCCCGGCCTCCGCCCCGCCAAATCCCAGGGCGGAGGAGGATCCTCCACAGAAGCTACTTCATTCGCATTTCGCATCGCGAAACGCATTAACTAGAAACACTGGGGTTGGTTGGTTGTTTTGATCGTTTCTTCATATTTCAGATATCATATTTGGGTTGTTTGTTGGTTGGTTGGTTTCTTGGTTTGATGGTTTGTTTGTTTGTTTATAACGCTGATAGTTCATAAGCAGAAAGATGTTGTGGTGGTGGTGGTTGGTGATTAAGTTAAGTTATTTAGTTATGTAAATTCGCATAAAACAATTACAGTGAATGAACTTAATGTTTCTCTGTCATTTTAGCCTAACTCTCGATAACTTGCAATATATTGATAACTCATAGTTGATAATTGTAATTGATATTGAAATTGAAACTGAGTAACGAACGATAGATATGCATAATATAATAAATATTTAGTGTTCATAGAAGGATAAATATAATTGGCTCTCAGTTAATATACATATATAGATTTATATAGGTTTTGCCTCTCTCTCTCCTGGTCCTGCGAGAATCAACGAAATCGAACGAAAAACATCAAAACTCACAAAACTCGCTAAAAAATTCTTCATGTTCAAGTTCAAATTCAATTCAAAAACGCCGTGGGGCGCAGGCCTAACGAACCCGACCTAGCTACCCACTAATCATCCTCCTCCTGTTCATCATCATACTCATAATCATAATCATATTCATATTCATATTCGTCATCATCCTCCCTACATCATCATCACCTCATCATCCTCGATTCGATCTCGATCTCGTACTCGTCATCTCTCTGCGGATTCTTCAACGGACAGCGATAAAAATAGACATTGCTTGGTTGTTGTTTTTAAGTTTTTTTGTTGATTTTATAGGTGTTTTAAATAAAATAGATTTTGCATTTTTTGTTTTATAAATTTTACGTGTAAAATTTAACAGTAAATCAACTAGAAAACTACGCGTCAGTTCAGTTTCAGTTTCAGTGCTGTTAGTGCTGCGACATTGAACGTGATCGTAAATAGGTATCCCTAACTATGATGGACAGATACATGGTAAATGGCTACGAGTTGGTCTGCTGTTGATCGCTACCAAGGTGTTGTTGTTGTTGTTGAAGAAGTTTCAGTTGTTCAGTTGTTCAGTTGTTCAGTGATCAGTGATCAGGTGATGGTGGTGTTCAGTTGATCTTGAATCGGATCGGTATCGGTATCGGTGTCGATGTCGATGGTTAACAAAAGAGAGATTACAAGATACTGAGAATCTACATATGTAAACGAGCATTTCTTTTAATTACGTTTATTATTACTGATTTGACTGATTGATTTTAACGTTTCTCTGATATTTGTTCTGGCTGTAATATGGATGTTGAGTTAGAAGTTAGGATGTGAACGGATGCCTTAGGCGGCGGCCTCCTCCTCCTCCTCGTCACCCTTGCCGGTGAGCATCTCGATCAGGGCGCCGGTGTCGATCTGGTTCTTGTCGTCGATCACCATCTGATCGTAGGCATCATCAACCTCCTTCATGGTGAACTTGTCACCGAAGTTCATGAGCATGTCGCGGAATTTGTCACCGTCGATGAGACCATCGTTATCGAATGTTTTGAAGGCAGCAATAACAACATCGTCTTCATCGTTGGCACCGGAGGTGGCCATGCGGTTGGCGAACAGGGTCAGCAACTGGGTGAAGTTGATGGGACCCGAGGCCTCGCCCAACATTTGGTCCAACTCCTTGTCGTTGGCGATCTTGCCGACGGAGTCGAAGGCAGCGCGCAGATCGTTCTTGCCAATAATACCGTCCTTGTCGGCATCCATTAGTTGGAAGGCCTGATCATTCGTTCGTTCAGATAGAGAGAGAGAGAGAAAGAGAGAGTGGGTTGGTGACTTGGTCGTTGACAAGATGTGATAGATGCCAATGAGTGGGATTGGGATTGGGATCGGGATAGGGATCGGGATGGGAGTGGAGTTTGGATTGGATTGGAGTGGTGTGGAGTGGAATGAAATGGATGAATGAAATGTCTGGGGGACTGCGAAGACTCACCTCCTTGAACTCGGCGATCTGCTTCTGCGAGAACACAGAGAAGACCGAGGAGCCAGCGCGCTTCGACTTCCTGGAGCCACGGGAGCCGCCCGACGCTCTCTTCGAACCAGTGGCGGAGGCGGCCGGGGCAGGAGTTGCGGCTGGTGCCGGGGTTGCTGCCTCAGATGCGGCCTCAGAAGCGGTTTCTGAAGTACCACCCTCTTCCTTGGTCTTCTTCTTCTTAACCTTCTTCTTCTCATCGGCCTGTGGTAATTAAGGAGAAAGGATTTGGGATCAGTTTGGTTTAGGGTTTAATGGAAGTCAGGTCAAGGGTCCAGTAGTCTTGGGTCACTTGGTCCGGAGGTAGTCGGATGAAAAGCCTTCAGTGTGTCTATCTTTTGAGGATCTTTAATTGAAGGTTACCTTGTGGTGGCTAAAAATTAAATGGATATCCGAAGATCTCCTTGCAGAATTTCTAGAGGATCTACAAGGAGAAGAACTAGAAGTTCCTCATTCTGTCGATCTCTAGTTAAAAATTCTTGAAGGTTATCCATATCTAGGATCAGCTAGTTCTTATCCAAAGGATTTTGAATTAAAAAGATCTTATAGGAGGATCTCCTTTTGAAAGTTATCCATTGAAAGCTCTCCATTTAAGGGTGGGGAAGGCAGTTCAGCCCTGAGATCGACAGGAAATTTTATATTTATCTGGGGCGAGAAAATTTTCCACTTTGGCTATAAATAAACCGGACGCTTGTTACGTAAGCTCGCCGCCGTGCGCCACTCGCCGTCTCGCTTACTCCCCGACACGGATATCGGATTACGTTACTGCCGCATAACACTCGGATCGATCCATTTATAGAATCTATATTCACACTGTTCGCACTAGAAGGTGATCGGGGTCACCATGGAGTTGTACTTTAATGATTCACTTTATTTCGGAACTATGTCTCTCTCTCAGATCTCAAAATGCAAATGATTCACTGCACTGCTGTATGGCGTATCCTTGCTGCATATATCCAGGGCCTCAGTACGGTTCTGTTCGGGGCTTGGTGTACTCCAAAGGCGAGTCCTTACCATGGTGCTGAACTTTGATGTGTTGTCTAATCGAGTCGAGCGGTCAGAGCACACTGAATCTCTGGCTGATTTGATCGCCAAGACAATGATGTTTTAAGAACTCGGCGGCGCTCTGCTTCTTCCACCTTGGTCCACCGTTCGGCAGTAGTTCGGGGATCTTCGGGTGCCACTCGCGTATCTGTATCCGCAATATTCGTGCTGCCTTTTTTAGTATCTGCAAGGCGAGGTCCGCCCAGGCGATCGGCGGGGCATGGGGGTATCTATAGCCACATAGCCACATAGCCACTATGGCTATAGGCCATAGAGCCGTATCCGAGCGGTTTACTCATCGGGGCGCTGCTCTAATCAAAAATCTAATTATAACGACGGAGAAATGCTTTTGGCACTGGGTGCCTCTTGGGCCACCAGAAGCCTATACATATGTTCGGAATTTATTTCGGTACGGGTCGGTTCGGTTCGGCTCGGGATCCGCTAGGTGTTCGGATCACTCTCTGTTTGTGGATAGATGGATGGATACATTTCCCCCTGTGTTCACATTTTGTTTGTTTTGGTCTCTCTCTGAAGCCACCTCCCCAAAGGTGTCCTCTTGCGCTGAAATCACCTACATTTCCCTTGGCATTACATACATATGTGTATCGCAGAGCCCACACATAGCTAGCAGGCATATATAGCCTATATCTATACATGCCTATATACTCGATGTTTTGCCTCGCACTTTGCGTTTCTTTTTATGTTTTCGAAATGTGCCTCGCACATTGTGCAATATGAAGAGCGCCGAGAATTCCAAATCTATAGATCTATCTCTAACATACATACAGAGATCTGGCGGATTTCGTGGCGCATAAATATCCAACAACCCGATATTGGACCAGAGTTATTTCGGCAACAAATGTACAATAAACATCTGACTTTATCTATATGCGAACGATGGCCTGGACATTGCATAACAATGGGAAGCCTTTTTATTTTCCATTATCTATCTTGTCAGATGAACTTTTAAATGAAATGCCATTATTACGTATACGTTATTACGTATACGTATGTATTATGCACATGGATATTCGGACTAATATGGGCGGAAGAAGGCCTTGTTGTGGGTTGAAAAAGTCCTTCAAAATGTCTATAAAATGTGAAAATAGTATTTTATTGTCGTGACACAACGGCTGATTTAATTTGATTAGTTCGTCATTTATAACGTAACAAAATAATCTCTATTATTAGCTGTTACCAAATATTCTCTATATATTATTCGAATTTTTATAGATTTTTATATTTCTTTAGAGGTTGTCTGGCTTTAATCCATTGAAAATGTTGGCATATAACATATTTTAAAGGTCCTTTCCCCCACCGGAATATTTGAAATGATTAATAGTAACCCAACCGCATCTTGAATACATATTAATTTGGTTTCTAAATAAATTCCCATTCACTAATGACATAATTAATAAAGGTTTTCAATCTGAAAATCATACAGAAAATACATCAATTAATGGTGGGATCCACGCGTGAAGGCTTTCATAATTCATTGAACAGACATAATGAAAATCGATTTTTCTGCTGCAGTCTCTTCTTCGTGCTCCATTGAAAGTGATTTTCAGAGAAAAACTCTCTTGGCGCTGCAATTTTTGGCACATAACCAGGCGACTTTTTGGCCTCGGGCCAAGGAAAATAAAAAAAAAAACAAAAAATTATATATATGTAGGACTCTACCCACAATCTAATACGCAATTATGTAGCATTGAATGTATGCGAAAGTATAAATAGAACAAAGTGCAAAAAACAAACGAAAAAAAGCAAGGAACGACTCAAAGGAATGTTAAAATTAATGAAAAGTACGGTATATATGCAAATGTATTTAAATTTCCAAGGTGCAACAAGTATCTTCGTATAATTAATGGTTCTCTGACACTTTGGAAGCGTTCTTTATGGAGAGGTTAACAATCAAAGAGGGAATATACATAATAATAACAGCCTACACATAACATTTGTTTATCTCATGATTTTTCTAAATTTAAACGCCAAATCATCATTTATGGATTTACTATGTGCGTATGTATCTCTGGGTGTATACACAACATTCGAAATCTCCACCTGATACACGGCGAACTTGGAGGCTGCTCACACAACGGGAGGTCGGTCGATCGTTCGGTCAGCCAGACGTCATTGGGAAACAACTGTATACAGCGTCCACAACGCATTCTTGCCCCATCTCCTCACGCCTTGGCCACCCGATGACCGAAAATAGACGAGCCAACGCGCACCACAGTGCTGCCCATCTCGATCTAAGGGAATAGTTCGGAATTTAGAGGCGACCATTTCTCGTCAACCGGAGGCTCACTTACCGCCTTGTCGTAGTCGTTTGACATCCCCATGGAGACGAGCACCGAGTCGGCGGCCAAGGAGTGCGCCTCGCAAATGCTTCGATGCACCTGCATGAGCGACACAAAGTCCGGATTGGGTCCAGTGTTGTAGTCAAAGCCAAAGGCTCCGATGGTCATGATGCCCATCAGCTGCAGGTGCTTCAGGTTGCTCCTAATGTACTGGTAAAGTGCAGGCGCATCCTTGACCTCGACTCCGCTCTTAACTGAAAGTTGACGGTTATTCGTAAGTAGCTGGTTGAAGCAGGAGAACAACAATACTCACCATCTTCTCCGCTGGTATTGATCTGGATAAGCACCTGTAGGGGCTGCTCTGGAGCTGGTTGCTGCTTGGACCAGGCTGTGTCCAATTTGGTGGCCAGTTTTTCACTGTCCACGGTCTGGATCATACGAAGATTGGGCACCGACAGCACCTGTAAAAGGGTGTTAGGGGAGACCCTATATAACGATTAGAGTTTTTGCTTAGATATCTAATCTAGGCAACGACTGACCTTGTTGATCTTGTTGCTCTGCATATGACCGATGAAATGCCACCTGATGTCGGGACACTTGGCTAGGATGTCCGGATGCCGGCTTTTCTCCTCCAGCTCCTGCACATAGTTCTCGCCAAAGTCCCTTTGTCCGGCTTCATACGCCTCGATTACAGCTTCCGCTGGCTTTGTTTTGCTCACAGCCACAAGCAGGGGCTTTTTCGCTTGGACTTCCTTTACGAGAGATAGCAACACTTATTCGCACAGTCACCAGAGTAGGGATTCTAGCACTCTTACCTTGGGACGCTGCAGCAAGACCTCATCGATGCGCTTCAAAACGTGCTGCACGCCTGCTTTCACGTCGAACTCGGTCATTGTGCGTCTAAGCATTTAACTGTAAAGGTTTAACGATTAAGAGCTATATATATATATTTCCAGATAACCCAGTAACTAGTTTAACTTACTGATAAAGAATTACAGCCGTAAAAAAAAACATTCGCCGATCAGCTGTTAGCGGTGCTGCCAAACGGTTTAAAGCACTAACGGTAACTGGCCACACTGAAAGAATTCAAAGCTAATGACATTGACTTTGCTATACTTTTTTTCAAAAATTGTCGGTTTATACGTTTACATGAGCGGCAACTCCATTTTCTATAGAAAAACTCCCGGAAAACAATATTAATTATAAGTTATTAATAAAGCATCATTAACACACATGAACTCTATGCGATGCCGGACTTTTCGAAATAAGGGGCAAAAAATAAATCTAAGCTACTATCGATACTAAAAGTGTTCCCTTCCTGGGAAGGGTGTTACCATATGGTTTGGATAAGTCGATTACTTATCGATCGTTTTAAACAGAAATTTAAAAATTGCTTGGTAAAATAAGATATATTATTATACATTTCCTTAAATATGATTAATATAATTAAAGAAACCAAAAATTAGCTTAAATAATCGAAAAATAATAACATATGCTGAATATATATCAACGAAAATAAAGCTATTGAGTAGAAATACAGGGATTTTCCCGACATCGAATGGCCTTTTCTTTGCCAGTCTAGTCTTACAGAAATTTCTGGTTTTCAAGATCCCCCTTGTCGGGGAGAAACGCGCTATCCTCATCCTAAAAATGGCTGACACCATCCGTTGCCTCTGCGACACCTTGAACTCAGCCGCCAGCCATCTGGCCACGTTGAGGATCTCCGAGATCCGACAGAGTCTCGACTTCCTCGGCGTGCAGCATACGGAGGTGGTGCTGGGCCTGGTCGTGTTCGTCCTGATGCAGTTTACCAAGTTCGCCTCCATCCTGCTGCTGGCCATTTGCCTGGCCTACGGCATATTCTACCTGGCAAGTGATCCTTCATCCCTTCTATTTTATTGAATCATCTCTAATTTTTTCGCCCACAGTGGGACACGTTCTTCCCTGGTATTGCCGAATTTGGCCACAGAAGCATGAAATTATACCGGAATGTTCGCACCTCAGCCAACCTTCCGCCCTTTACCCATTCAGACGGCGAGGAGAGCTTAGGTCCGGGGGAGTACTTACTAACCCCAACAACCGAATACCCCAACGGCCTCATCGTGCCGCAAAGCGCTCTAGCCGGCACGATGCTGCTGCCGATGGTGCAGACCAGCAACAAGGAATATCAGCACAGCAGCCTGCAAACGGGGAGGGTTCGCCTGGGAAGGGACGAGACATTAGCCAGGGGATCTCGTGGCCACACGGGCAAACAGCGCCAGGAGCGGTCCTACTGGCAATCTATGAGTCCGGAGCGGGAACGGGAACCGGAACGGGAACGGGAACGGGAGAGAGAGCATCACTCGTCCAGACGAACTGGCCAGGGAACGAGTCACGATAGCAAGCGCCCCTCGAATGTCCTACGAATTCCGAATATCACCAGTGGTGTGGTAGACTTCCGGCGACTGCCCACGGCCACTAGTGAGGATCTGAAGCGTCTGTCCAACATCGCGAGTGGGGAGTCAAGAAGAACGCCCCCCAAGGAGGAGCCCAGGAGATTGCAGAATGTAACCAGTGGGGAGATGGGCGCTTCCCGCAGAGTTCCCAAAATCACAAACCACACCAACGAATCTCCAAGATGGCTGAATGTGACCACCGCAGAAGGAAAGGAGTCCCGGCGGAGAGAGAGGAATTCACATCCCCAAGAAGCCGGCGAGTCCCGTCGCCCGTCCAATGGCCATGGAGGTTCTGGCGAGTCCAAGTCACGTCGTCCGTCAGAGCGACAGTACCCTGCTCAAGGTCGCCGTCCGGAGGAGCAACCTCGCCAGCGACAGCGGACAAACGCCAGCTCCGACGACAGTCGTCCCGCCAAGCAGCGGCGCAACGTCAACAGCAACAGCCGCTCTGGAGCGACACGTCGCCAGTATACGGACGATCACATCGAGCGGCTAAAGATGGAGAACCGGGAGTACCAAGCCCGTCGGCTGGCGGCCAGTGGCGGAGCCGGGTACCGCCAAAGCAGCGGTCACCCCACCTCCGAGGGTGCGATGCTCACCAGGCAGGAGAACTTCGTAACCAACTTTCGACGCAGTGATCGACGCGAGTCCCAACGGAACCATAAATCGAGTGAGTATTAAACATCTAGCACGGGACTTATATTTATAACATTAACTTAATTAAATCTTTCTATATATTAAATTAAAGGTAATCCAGGAAAGGATGGAGCTAACAGGAACAGACGCGACCGCAAGGATCCCAATATTTAGAATATTTAAATCACGAAAACCTGTGGTAGATAAGACCTCACAAGATCGATCCTTTTCGATAATTACCCGAATATAATTCACAAAGGGGGACTCGATCAAAAGAACGAAAACCATCGGGAACTAACCAAATAAATATAGATGAAAGCTGAAGCTTCTAAGTACAGACAAGGCAAATTGGAGTAGCAAAGCAGCGTGAAGCCAATATATATTTTATATATAAAGCCTTGTGAATTAACCAAGAATGCATTAGATTCCACTCTCTTCTGTGTTTAACTTTTATCCAAATTATTGTGAATAATTCATAAATCTAATAAACCCCTCCAAGGCATTCTATTCATTACGTGTTTTAACAGTATCTAGATTTTCAAGATCAGATTTTTCTTCTTTAAGTAACCTGCAACGAAAGGCTTATTGCTTTGTAAAAAATTTTCATTGATGACTAAAACATTGTTCTTATATAAAGATTTCCTAAAAAGCTTCTTATTCTTTTCAATAATAAAAATAAAACAATGTTAAATCCAAAAAACAGAATTTAAAAAAACTGACTTCACGAGAAAAACTGCTGAGCTGCCATCACTTCTAACGCCTCCCATCAGCTGTTTTGGTGTATGTTTGAGCAAGAATAAAGTAAGTTGGCAGCTCGGCCGGCTGAATGTTTATGTTTTGTAGCGAAAAGTAAATGAGAATTGGCAAATTCGCCAAATAAAGTGTAAAACAGGCCAATGCCATTTCAATTGGTTGCCACAAGATGACCATCTTCAACCTGTACATATTCGACAAGTGCGGCACGCTGCTGCACTACGCCGAATGGAATCGCACCAAGAAGTCGGGAATTACTCGCGAGGAGGTGAGAATATACCTTGTAAAATAAATAAAATCCGAATACTAATCCAGTAATTGCCAGGAGGCAAAGCTTACCTACGGGATGCTCTTCTCCATCAAGTCCTTTGTGAGCAAGATATCGCCCCACGATCCGCGCGAGGGGTTTCTTTACTACAAAACGAATCGCTACGCCCTTCACTATCTGGAAACTCCATCGGGATTGAAGTGAGTGTGGGGGAATCACTTGGAGTTAGAACTTAAAGAAATTGAAATATTCCCTCTTCCTTACAGATTCGTTCTCAACACGGACACGACGGCCATCAATGTAAAGGAGCTGCTGCAGCAACTGTACTCAAAGGTGTGGGTGGAGTTTGTCGTACGCGATCCGCTGTGGACGCCCGGCACAGTGGTCACCTCAGAGCTATTCCAGAGCAAGCTGGACGAGTTCATCAGGCAGTCGCCCATCTTCGGCATCCGCAATATATAGCTTTAAGCTCAGATTCCTAACGCCAAGCTAAATACCATGCAAATTCCAAACTCTAAAACTGTGAAAGGTCTATGTCATTAGCTCTGAATTTGCAAATAGCTTCGCCACAATGCACGCCTCGAGCTGCGAGGCCGGAAATTATGTGCACTTATAAAAATGTCTGCGCCAGCATCGAGAAAAACTTGCCAGGGAGTTGCGCAAGGTATGCTGCTTTGTTTTTCACTGTCCGGTGTCAGCTGTCCAATATCCACTGTCCCCTGCCCAACGACCGCTGCTGACAAAGGGGGACAAATGTCAAAGTGGTTGCTGCAACGAGCGAGATCTTAGCCATAGCTCGCTCCATAAGCTGATAAACTGACGGAATGACTCTGAGTATCTGAGAGGGTGTTGCTGCAGGTTGCAAGTGGTTACACGACGCAAAAATATTACAATAAAAGGGTTATTTCTTAACATTAAAATGTGAAATTTTAGAAGGGAAAACTCCAAACTAGCTTATTATATTCAGTTAAGCCCAAGCTAATTAGGGACTTCTCCTATCTCCTAATCATTCTAAATATTTGCTGATAAAATTGATATGACAGATATTGGCATTCATAACAAACTGACCTCGAGCATAGCCAAGCCATCTTTGGATCCTATTTTTCCCCGTGTAACCATTAATTTTGCCTGCCTGCCAGCTGGGCCCGACGAGTCGTCAAGGGTTTTCGCAACTATCTCCGTTTGGCTGTGGAAATGATTTGCAGAATGCATCCATAATCGGGGGAGCTGCACGTGAAGCCGGCAACGCCGCCGCTGCCAGAGGTAACCAGTCGCTTTGGCTCCGGTCGACGGATCAGCATGAACAGGCCGAAATACACAAATATGGAGATACCGCTGTGCAAAGGCTCTTTCCTACATGCGCGCCGATGTCTCACTTATTCAAAATTTGAGCAAGTCACAAGACGTTTGAACTAAATATGTTTTGTAGGTTTTAGCACTCTTTTTCTCTTCGCATTGTCTTTGACGATTTTTAAAAACAAGTTTCAACAGCTCTGTGGCCGTAGCTTTTGGGTCCGTAGGTCGTTCCATTGCAAAAGCCGCTGGCGAGACAATAAAAATGGAACCACAAAGCGGTTTCTTTTCTCCGCGATCGAAGAAATCAATTTCAAAGCCAAAAACGCCCAGACCGAACACGACGAATAAATCAAACATCAAGCTAATGATGGGTCGTTCCCTCTTCTCCGCCAAGATTCGACCCGAGAAAACCCGAACGCACGCACAGGTTGCTACATATGGCGCCCTTTCAAAATCGGCACTCGCAATTGCATAGATACTCTCGCCCCTCGCAGATGGGTATCTGGCGGATACCAGTTCCGAAGTCGAAGAGAGGCTGCCTTCCTATCAACGATCACAGGTGTAGCTATAGGTGAAGCCCATAAAACATAAAGGTTTCTATACACAGAGAACAAATCTGAGCAAAAATCATTTTGGTACAAGCTGGTATAATGGTATTTTAATTAAAATAAACCCTACAAAATATTATCGTGAACTTCCATCCCTTAAATTTTCCTCTTGATCTCTACTTTACTATAAATTAAGATCGAATTTAACCCTTATTGAATACTTATATTTTTTACTGTGCACATTTCGTCTATTTCTTCGATGACATCGCATCGGCTTCCAATTAGCTGAGGAAAGCGGCGTGGCCGGAGATTCGAGCTTTCTGTTTCCATTCGCAAAAGTTACGCAAATTTCGGGCCACTCGGCGTCGCTTTTTTTGGGTTTTCGTCACCAACTTCGACTGTAGATCGCGGCAAGGTTAGTCGTATTAACGGTTTGCTGGGCAGCGTTGGCTGGAAATTGGAAATTGTCGCCCGGTCACGTCATTAAATGACCGCTATCTTAATTGCTTTACGACCGCTGCAACCTTTTTCCCGCGCGTAATTAAAACTTTTAACGAGCAATTGTGGCTGGTATTTACCACTTTTTCACTAGTTTATCAAAAAGAAAAAGCAACGTGCGGCAGATCTTGGGGGATGACACCTCTGGTGACCGGACTCTGGACAAAGCCCACCCACACGGCTCTTCGCGTGGCAATCCAGTCAAGGCCCTTCGGTGGACCGGAGGCGGACCTGATCTGCTCATAAACAATAAGTGGGTTCAGATATTATGCAAAATAGTAGGCCTAGCGCTCGCGGACCAAACTTGGCTGATTTGCTTAGCCAAATATGGGAAAATGCTCAAAAACAAATTATATATATTTCGCAGAAATCTCCGGCTAAGAAATCAAGAGTTCTGACCGGGTCAACAGCGTTTACGACAAAGAGACTCATATGGTTATTGCCCTTCTCCGATACAAGAAATTAATTAATTCAGGAATCTAAATAAGATGCCCTTAATATTTAGTCAAATAGCTGAAAGTTATCCATTAACATAAGTATATATAAATAGTTAAAGTGATTTACGTTTTATATATTCCTGAGTTTGCATACTTCTTTCTGTATAGTTCGTTAAGGGTTTTAAGCTTTTTGATTTGTATCATTTTTAGATATGTTAATCTCAAAAAAATCCAGATGCTTCGAGACATCCATTTTTAGCCCCATAAAGAGAACAAGTTCGAGCTAAAAATACCTGCTCAGATGGGTTAAAAATTATTATTAATTGATCATCAGTTCATCAGTAAAAAAACATCATCGGCTTCTAATGTATTATTTTACTTAAGCTAATCTAAGTGTGAACAAACACTTGTTTAACCTCATCAATTCCAAATTAAATTAAGGCTGTTTTGGCTTAGTTATGGAAATTTTTTAGTCTGACTTGTTCAAATAATTAGGGTATTAAATTGCCGACCCAAAGTTGCGTATATTTAGGGCTTCTTGAGAGCATAACTTGGCCAAAAATTAAATGATAGCCAAATGCCGTACATTTTCCGATTCGCCGTTAAAATTCCAATTAATTAACAATAAAATACCCAACAAAAATTGAAATAAAATTTTTGCCAATTTTTCAAAATTTGATAAGGGGTTACATCATTAAAATTGTCAAAAATTGACAAAAAAATTATTTTTCTTAATTTCCAAACTTAATATGCAGATTAATCAGCCAAATAAAAACTAACATAGAAAAGCTTTCCGAATTGAAATTAAGGCTGTTTTGGCTTAGTTATGACCATTTTTTAGTCTGACTTTTCCAAAAAATTAGGGTATTAATTGACTACTCAAAAATTCGTATATTTGAGGGCTTCTTGAGAGCATAACTTGGTCAAAAATTAAATGATAGCCAAATGCCATGTATTTTCCGATTCGCTGTTAAAATTCCAATTATTTGACAATAAAATATCTAAAAAAAATTGAAATAAAATTTTGGCCAATTTTTCAAAATTTGATAAGGGGTTACATCATTAAAATTGTCAAAAATTGATCAAAAATTTATTTTTCTTAATTTCCAAACTTAATATGCAGATTAATCAGCCAAATAAAAACTAACATGGAAAAGCTTTCCGAATTGAAATTAAGGCTGTTTTGGCTGAGTTATGGAAATTTTTTAGTATGACTTGTCCAAGAAAATAGGGTATTAAATTGCAGACTCAATAATGCGAATATTTGAGTTCTTCTTGAAAGTATAATTTTGGCAAATTACCGGTATACTATAATTGAATCTCCGTACCACAATGATTGTTGGTCAAAGTTCACTTTTGTATTCATTTAAGTTTTCCATTCAATTATTTGCCACAAGTTAATTATAATCCGAGTGAATCCGTCTCCATCCCACCAAAGAAAGAAGCCTTTATTAATACATGCCAAAATGAAATAACCAAGAGATATAGTTATCGCATTTATATTATTATTAGTTAAGTACACATTCATTAAATAGATACTTGCGGTAAGAACAACCCAATATTTATTGAGTTAATAGTTTATAAGTGGTAGTCGGTGTGGCAACTAGATATTTATTTTATTATTGGGTTAGCAACTATTTTTCTATGTGACCTATCTTAGATAGAATGTAATAACTAAATAAAGTTTAAACAAACAATATCAAAGACAAACTACCTTCGCTGGTTTTTGGTTGCTTATTAGGCCCAGGTGATTTTCACTCAAGCAACCGTTCATCTTTTCCATTGAGTGGCTATCCGCTGGGTTGATGTAAGTCCGATCCCATTCATGGGGCAACCTTCAATTAACTAGGCCCCCAAGAATAGCCTGAATAGGGGCTCGTTTGGTGACCACTGGGTCGTCACCAATTAGGCGAAGATGACTGCCACCCAGCCAGCGCGTTAATGAGATGACGATGACACGATCGGGTCTCGGCATTTTTTGGTAATTCAGTGGCTGGGACTGTTGATATTGGCAAAGCACTTGACCTCCCTTACAAGTGAGGGCCACTCCGAGAAAACAGAAAAATATGGTATCTTAAAATCAACATAAATCTGGCGTTCTTTTGTAAAGTAATGTCTCTTAACTAACTTAAGGAAGTTTACTTACTTTAAGGTCCTTTTATGGGAATTTTAAAAACCTTTCAGACGTCGCAGTGACAAGGCATCTGTTTCGTTGAACAGATACTTCCTCCTATCAACAAGGACGCAATTTCCTGAAAAATTCAACTTGCAATTTAAATATAAAGTTAAAAATTAACATGCGTTTTTCGCCTGCGATCAAAACCCATAAAGACAAAGTAAAGCAGGAGTCATGAATTTTTATGATCAGCGGGAACTCCCTCCACTTGGTTCTGGGATCTCTTGCTGTCAGTGGGATGCTCCAGGAATTCCCCTTGAATTCGTGGAGGCTTGAACCTTTCAAGGTTCTCGTTCTGCGTGTGGCGTACGTGCCAAGTGCACGTAGGCCTGTCCAAGCGGAGGAGCCAAGGGGCTGGTGGTGGTGCCAATCGATTAAGGAACGATTATAATTACAAGCGCCTAGTCGCGGGGTTCCTTGCGTCAGTTCCTTGCGTCAGTTCCTTGCGTCAGTTCCTGCGACTGTACGAGGTCGTGATCGCCGCATTGGATGCACCTTTGGTCACGTAGTCCAAAGTCAAGACAAACAAACCAGTTGGCGCGTGTAAACAGATGCTGGCTCCACTGCGCCCCACGTCCACATCCTCTGCCCACGGAGATGTGAAATGGTGACTTGGATTTCAAATAATGGGGATAATAATGAAGGTTGCAATAGCCGTTTCCATTTCCCATTTTCATTTGAATTTGCATTTAATTTCGTCACAGCCCGAAAGTAAAAAGGGTCCAACGATGGGTGAAAGGTAATTCCCAAACTTATATTTGCATCTAAACTAAATAATCTACTCTATTCCACCTAAGAGTATAATTTTATGGATAATACACCTACTTTAGAGATACCCTAGTTAGATACCCTAGTTATCATCGGTTTCCTAACTAGTAAGACACATATTTATTTTAGCACAATTAACTTTTATTGGGGTTGCTATTGTGGGCAGCGTTACTTTTCTATAAAGAAAATTGTAGTATTTACCTGTAAATCACTAGCTTGATATATAACACACTGGTAAGTGCAAGTGCAACAAAATCATTATTTAATATCAAATGGTTTTGTTATTTTGATATTTTTATTTATATCAAATTCTATTTCGTGTAAAATGAAATACCTATAAAGGTACATATCTTTTACCTACTATTTAACAAAAATTAGAGATTTTTCTTCTAGAAAATCTGATAAACAGCTAAATAACACGACAAGCATACTTAAACTTGAGAAAGTAAGTGCAACTTAGAAAATCCAGGAACTTCTAAGAAAGAAGATAAACAAGTCAATGGTATGGAAACAGCACTTAAACTTGAGTTTGTCGTATATTATTTGTAAGTCGCACTATATTGAGTTGGGGAAAACAATAACAGAAGTGTTTCTGGGTAAATACAGATAAGTTGAAATTTATTTTTAATGACTCACCGGCAAAAACAGTGTGTTGATGAATTTATTTTTAGACTACTTTACTTTAACATTGACAAAACTATATATATAATCCGATGTTTAAGGTGTTCCCCCCAAGAGAAATCTCAAAAATGTACATCTCATTGCACTTCCTTCGATGTCAATGTCACAGATACCCATACCTCATTACCAGTTAATTGAAATTCAATTTGGTTTTTCGTATTTATTTTATTTGTCAATATTTATTTTCTTTTTAATTATTTGTCTCGCCGTTTTTGTTTTTTTTTTTTTTGTGGAACGAAGAGCCTATTTTGTGGACGTGTATATGCAAATTTGTGTGTGTGTCTTAACTTATGTCGTACCGTGCTAAGCTGCTAAATACCTAAACCTACAGAAATGACGATATCGGAATGAGTGAGTGTCTGAGTGTGAGTGTGAGTGTGAGTGTGACTGTGAGTGTCTGCTGAGTGTTAACCGTTGCGGTGCAGTGTGATATAGATAGTAATAATGATAGAAATAGAATAGGTTTAATTTAAAAAACGATTATCGACTATGTCCCGCCCTCTGGTGCTCCAGATACATAGATGCAAGATTAAGTGACGATCCTTGATCCGCGATCCACAACGGGATCCACCCCTCCCTCTTTCGATAACAGATTCGATCCCTAGGCGGACTTCGACTTGGACTTCTTCATCCGCTCGCCCTCGTTCTCGTTCTCATCCAGCTTGGCGCTCTCTGTGCTGCTGGACTCGGCATCGTACTCCAGCTCTGGATCGGGAACCTCGGCATAGTGCAGGTGACCCACCATCTGGGTGGCCGCCATCTGGGCAGGATCCCTGCCATCCTTGCCCTCCTGCGAGGCATGCGTCCCATCGCCGTACTTCTCGAGGGTGCGACGCACCAGCTCCTTGGACGGCTGCTTCATGTTCCAGGCCCAGCCCAGCTTGTGGAAGGCGTCCAGCACCATGGTGGTGAAGTTGACGCTGTAGTTGCCCAGCTCAGCTGCTTTGTAGTCCCAGGGGAAGACGTGGTGGTAGTTGTGCCATCCCTCGCCCATGGCCAACACGGAGACGTAGATATTCTCGCTGGGCATGATCCGCCTGAGGAGCAGAAGAGCAAATCAGTTAGATCGATCTTCCCGAAATGGTTATATATGCATACCAATTTAACCATAAACCCCTCTCACAACTCTAAACTCATTTCGAGACTATAATCATAAAATTACTGGTTTTTGTAAGAGCCGTTCTTTATTACCCAAACAATTTAACTTTAATCAAAAAAGTTTATCTGCAAGTGTCTGAAAACTAAAGTTACAGTTTCTAAATCATATAAATCATACCTCTAGTATATTATATATATATACCATTGATAGTAACAACCTTTCAATCTTGGCCTTAGTATATTCATTATAAGTCATGAAAGTGATTGGATCTACAACTTTTTGCTAGTATGGCGATTTCTTTCTCTGTAACTTATTTCATTTATAAGTTAATACGAAGGTGTTTAAGAGTCTGACCTATTTATAAAAAGCAATGTCGTTAAAATGAAAAAAAATAAAATTAAACCCATGAGAAAAGTAGTACTACGAGTGACCTATACTAAGTATGGTATGTAAACAGTGACCTGCATTCACTGCGCTTAATGCGGGTCAGCATTTTATTGACATAATATTTATGTGTTTTACTCACTTGTCATAAGGCCGGGATCCCCAGAGATGGGCGGCGCTGTTCACCGACCAGGTGAAGTTCAGGCTGCTCACGTAACGGAACACGCACTGCTGGATGAAGGCCAGCGCCCAGGTCTCGCCCCAGCAGTAGACCGGGATAATCGTGGGCAGGATGAAGCAGAAGAAGGTCTTTAGCGGAATGAAGTACTTCTGGTGGAAGCGCACCACGGGATCGGCCAGAATGTCGGTCATGTCGATCTGGCGACCACGGCGGAGCACATCCGGATGCTTCAGCATCATCAGCCAGCCGACGTGGGAGAAGAAGAAGCCGCGGTTGGCATTATGCGGATCCGCGTCCGTCTCCGAGTATTTGTGGTGGACTCGATGGTCTCTCACCCAGTCGTACAGGGTGTTCTGGAAGGGAATAGTATAGATTAGTTTCCCAGTAAAAACTGAAATAAAATGCATCCTCATGGCATATAATTTTTCCAGGTGCATGGGAGCTTCCGAATCTCCCAGAGACTGTGCCTTTTGTGGGTCAGCGGGGCTCATTTAACACGTCATTAAATTTGATAGTTCCTCTTAATCTTCAGGTCGCTCAGTGCTCCGTACTACGTGCGCCTCTAGGCCGCTGAGCTTAATCGCTGCAGCCATTAAATAAGACAAATGTATCTGCGAGATACTCGTACACAAAGCCAGCACTTTTGCCAGCCGCCGCCGCTGCCCCGAGTAGTTTGAATTGTCAATTTTACAGTTTGTCAGCGGAGACAGGCATTAAGTTGTTATACTTAATGATGCAATTAATGTTAATTGCATTACAGGCCCGAAAGAGCGAAGAAAACAAAAACAGAAAAGACCGAAGGTGGCGCGTCAAATGAATTGGCAAATTGCGGAGTCTGCAGGTGGCATTCGCGATCCCTGAATATAAATCATTTCAACTCACCTGTCCGGCCACGCAGTAGCAGACCATCAGAATGGATCGCAGCACCGGGTTGGCCTTGTAGCTGCGATGGGTCCAGAACCTGTGGGCTCCGGCCGTAACCCCGAATCCGGCCACGCCGCCCATGAAGAATGCTGAAGAAGAGTCAAAAGTACACACATTTAATTGTAAGTGCCGGGGACTATAAAGGTATCTTGCGTGCTAATTGGATGCCAAAGAAAACCCGAAACCGAAATTACATTTCCGCAAATTGAGCTTTTCGAGGCTGGGTGCTAATTCCGCCGACAAACAAATGGAGTATAAAAGAGAACTGAGAGACCGCACAAGGTCTTGGGTTTAGGGGAACTATTTGATCCGGTGAATGACTGATCACGACTCCGGCAATCATTAAATATATGCGAGTCACCCGAATCCCCGTACGATCTCTGCCATTAGTTCCTCAATTAGAATATGCAAAATGCCATTGTCACCGCATCCCATTGAATTAAATAATTGCATTGCACAATTAGAATTAATGATCCCAGCACCCCCACACATCCCTATAAGGGCGGGACTTTCCGGACCTATGCTCTCAACCTCGCACATTTCGGCATCTCCACTAATGAACTATTAACGATTTCTCCGAATGGGAATTTCATCGATCGTCCGCCCGATTGATTGGAGGAAAGATAAACCTCCAGCACGTTGCGACAGAAACCTGTTCCGCCTTACCAAAAAATATAACACAAAAATAATAACAATTAAAGGTCACCGCAGAGTGCGGAAATAATCAAACTTAACATTGGTATGCCCACAAATGGGTGTTACCTAAAGTTGCGAACTGAGTTGTAGCTTAAGTCCAATAAGGGGTTTTGGAAACTCTTTGAGTAATTTGACAAAGATTGGAAATAAAGTGTGATAGACCGTAAATCAATGTATCCATTTGTTGAGCTAAGATAGCTTGGCTTTCTTTGAAATGAAAAAATATGCCAAAATTCGCTCATTCTATTTGTTTATCTCTATTGCAGCTGCAGTAGAATCTTTTTCGGTTGTTATTTTGAATTCTGAATTTGAATTGCAAATGCAGGGCACTACGGGCCAATGCGGGTTAAGTTCAGGCTGCAATCTAATATTGCGATTTGACTCGGAGATCGCTGAATCGCTTAGCTGCATTACTATTCCTAAATTGACTAGAAATAAAAATGAAAGAAAAAGCTAAGCCCAAAAGGCGTCCCTGAGTTGAAAATAAGGTGCGTTGACTTCGCTGCCATCGAGTCAGCTTGGCTTTATATAAATGTTAGTCTTTTTTTGGCCAGCTTCATTAGCGCCCTATGTTAACGCGCTTATGTAATGTCCCCTCGCTGGCTGGCTCTTTTTCCCTATTTTAGCTCCCTTGAAGTCCGACGAATTTAATCAATATCTTGGGGCTGAACACGACAATTTTCGCCATCTACGAAACCGGGCAAAAGATGATAATTCCCAGCATGTCCGTCTGGTGTCCCAGCATATTAAGGCGGTGCACGTATGCCGGGCAATTTGCCAAAATATTTACGAGCTTCGACGCCCCATATAGGGACATCGTTCAATGCAAGGATACTCCTGGTATTTCGCCTTTTTTTTTGTTCCCTGCCAGGCCGCACAATGCGCAATAAATATTGAAAATGACTAGGTATTAAGGCTTTTTTCGCTGCGCTGCTATTAAGAGGGGAGTACCCAAGTGCCCAGGTACCCAGGTACCCAGCATCGTATGCTCCGGTAATTCCACTGAAAACGAAATCGGTTAAGGAGGATCCCCCCTCCACCATTGACTGCTCTTTTCAATGTCAACTTATTTTTTGCTTCGCCCTGCGCGCATGTGTAGTGCCCATAAATCGAGTCAGTGTTTACCGAGCGGATAAATCATCTTTTTCTTACGAAATCTTTGACTTTGGACCAAGTACGCTGGGTTGAAAGGCGGGGGGATATTGCCTGAATATTTTTGAAATCTTCTAGCTATGAATATTCAAGGTAAATGGAGAAAAATCTGCTTGAGTATCATTTCTATATTCATATCTTCACTTAAAGTTATTTAAGAAATATTTTGGGTATAATAGAAATAGATAGAAATATCGCGTCTCTAATGTGTTCACAATTGTTCACAAACCCCAGAAATATCTAGAATAAGATGTGTGATATTTATTTTAGTAATGTCAGTTTGAAGGCATTGAGTTACTGAATTAATAACATTAATTTAAGTATATCCATAGATATATAATATATATCTAGGCCACTAGAATACTCCATGCTCCATCCCAGAAATTTCTGGCCACCAAGGCTGACTATTAAGTTCGAGGTTTAATGGCAGGGGGGTTGATCAGTCGAAGACCCAAATTAATTTGTGTCAAGCGATTCTTGTTTCCATTCCGCTCTCTTAGCCCTATTTGGCTCAACACGTTTTGTTTTCTTGGCTTTGTACTCCGAAATCCACCTGAGTCAGTCAAATTTTTGTGCTGAGACTCCAATTGCATGCCAGTCGAGAGCCTAAGCCAAAGAAAACTGAAGACTCGCTCCAACACCGAAAAGCTAAAGCCAATGAAAGAGATTTCAACACCCAGACTTTTAACAAAAAGCAGAAGCTAAAGGGCAGGTGGGGATATGAGGGGTAGGGCGCGGAACGGCATGTTGTTAAGCGGTAATCAATTAAAGGCAATAACAAGGGGACGCGTTTTGTAATGGCCCAAAGAAATGAAGCGCCGAGGGGCTTTAGGCGCAGGGCGCGCTAAATTGCAAATAATTGGTGGGGCAACAAACTAAAGGGGAGTGGAGGCCGTAAAGACAACATCATCATCATCAGCGACACCATCCACACAGCGTAGACACGCAGAGAAAAGTCGTAGCTCTTTAGTATCCCAGTTTTATCTTAATAAGTTCAGTTCAGTTTCAGTCCTATAATATTATTAGGGATAAATAATTATGGACCTCCAATCGAACTAGAGAGTTCTGATGGATTCACTTTACTGAAATTTCCAAAAATACTCCCAAGCCAAGACACCATAAGTTGCTTTCAGTGTAACATCTTTGTGGTCAGCATCGATCAGAGATGACTCTTTGTTTCCACACCTTCCCCATCCACCTTCTTCCCCGGTCGCGAGGTGATAGAAAGAGAGAGTGAGCCGCATTACGCAATGCCGGATGGGATGAATGGGCTGGAGTTGGACGGACACCACGTATGACCCCAATAGATTCGATATACTTACACCAGGCGGTGGTGTACCAGTTGAGATCCCGCAGCGGATAGGTGCACAGGCAGACGAGTGCCGCCAGATGGAGCAGCGAGATCTGGATGACTTTGTCCCACTTGAGCGGGGCCTTGAACTGCACGCCGAGGACGCGATCGCCCACGAAGTTGCGGGTATACTCCTGCAGATTGATCTGATCCTTGGGCACGTGATCGACGATATCCTGGGGGATAACGCCACGCTGAGACTGAGAGTCCTGGCGGGGCGGTGGGAATTTCTTGCGAGGCGGCAACTCCGGGGAGGAGTCCTCGCCGCGTCGCACCTGCTGGGCATCGCCGTTGCCCTGGAACTTGGAGCGCCTGGCGAGGAGCGGAGGACTAGCATCGCCCGAGATGGCCGGCGTCTTGGTGCACGTTCGCTCCGTGGTGGACAGGTGACCCATTTCGATGGCTTTCCGTTGGTTTCTGGGCTTTAGCTTGGCTTGGCTTGGCTTTGCCGGCGGAAACCGCGTTTCGTAATGTCGCGCGCACACTCCGAACTTTCTTCACAGCTTGACACTCACACACCGCACAACAGGCCTTAATTGCCGGAGTACTTCGCTGAGGCCTGGGACCTGGGCTCGAGCTTGGAGTCTGGTGGAGTTTGGCTTTCTTTCAGACACACTGTCGTCACTCCAGCGGACGCGGGATCGGGTCGTTTTAGGGAGCTTTCCTGTCAAGGGAGCTTGCCTTGGGTTTTTCGCGTCTAACGAACTCAACGCGGCGCCGTTCCGTAGACAAATGATCGTAGCCAAAAGTGTAAATACCTACCTATGTCCGCTCACCTGAACAGAGCGGCACGAAGCCAGCTGCGACTGCGGCAGAGGCAGAGGCAGAGACTAGCTGACTGATTGACCGACTGACTGACGGAGTTCCGACGCACAAAGGTAAAGCGAAGAAAGAAATGGAGAGACAACGGGCAAGAAGGCCAAGATTATGCCACCACACACACACGACCAGCCACCTGTAACCGCCATCGATCTTCGGCTCTGCCTTCGTGTCTGCCTTCGGCCTCAGCACACAGCACACAGCTTCGGCTCCCGACTTCGGCTCCACTCGGTCGCAGAATCAGCAGCGCAGTCAGCGGCTTCGTGCCGTCGCGCGCTACCTCGAATTTACGCGAAATGTGCGGGGCTTTGGGTGTCATGCATCAGTAGGTCAAACTTTGTGTCCGCGGTACACTCAAGTCACACTCAAGACTCAAGACTTAGGAAAGACCTGGGGAATGGCCACATTCACTTATGCTATTACTTAAACAGCCGACATTTTCGAGCTGCTTTCCCTATAAATAATCCAAGAGCGCTGTTACGCTCGCCCTCACCGAAGAACACTATTTTACTTCCTCTAATTAAATTTAAGCGTTGACTTTTACTGACCTCTTGAAACTTATATAATGGGTTTTAATCACTTGCCAATAATAAGAGATCATTGATCAATCATACGATTGTACTTCCTTGTTCGCCAATATAATTTTTGATTAGTGATCGTGGACTTTATTTTATATAATATTTATTTCCATAAAATAGGTGCAAGAAATAGTGATAATTAGGCTCCCCGAATTGATTTCAGTACACAGCTTACACAGTACCATGGAGTCTGCCCCCATACTTGAACATGTGTCTACATGTTGATACTTATCCGACCCACCAGACGTCTCACTCGCACCTTCCCTGCGCCGGTTGACCATCGCTGCCAGCGAGGTGACCGACAAGAAGTCTGCCTGTGCTCCTCGCGATTACTCATCCGAGTTTTCCAATAAGAAACGCTCTAACTGCATTTGCTTATTTAAATACAGACTTGCACGGCAGTTCGAAATGCTAATTGGAAGAGTTCTGTTGCCAGGGCCCCGAAACCCATATCCCCGTTATATTCTGAATTCAAGGGGCTATTTAAATGAGACCTTATCCACACACACCTTTCAGTTCGGCGATTTCTTTTTCAAGCGCTGTCAGCGGATTCTGCGATTCTGCTGCCCATTTGCATACCGACAATCTCTCCTTTTGCAAGCCGAAGACATTTATTGATAATATAAAATAAAACAAAAATGATTCCAGTCATCATCTGTTAACTGGGCTTCCACTCATCTCCGTGTGCGTATTGCGACTGTGTGTGTGTGGTGTTGACCAAAGTCAAAAGCCGTTCGATGATCATGAAGTTCAGCAGCAGCCGAAAAACCGAAAACCCCAAATATAACCGAAGACTGGAGACCGAGAGACTGGGGGGAGACTCGAGACTCCAGAGCGAAGACCAACCGAAGACGAGAGTTGCTTTCTCTTTATGTAACCGCGGCGACAGAAACAGAAACCGAACTTAATTAAATCCAAAAGCAAAAGCAGCGAACCCGCGGCGAAATAAAACCGCCGGCCAAAGGAAGCCCTGGCCCATCGTAAAATGTGTGTTTACAGCTCCCCAATCCGAATCGCCTTCCGAATCTCCATCCGAGTCCGAATCTGCGACATTTACAGTGTCACGCGATTGACCCCTTGATCTCGACCCACTGTGAATGCACTATAAAAATTGTTTATATTAAATTAGTAATTCTAGAAAACTCTGGAACTGGGCAAACTAAAAATACACTTACAAATAAATCAATTTATAAATAAATTATTCTAAATTTATACAATTTTTTAGAGGTGCTAGAGGCATATATAAATAAAAATTGAATTTAAATTTTTCCTTATCATAGTAAACAATTTTTAACTAATCACGTTATAATGGAAGAGTTAAAAATATATCAGTTTGAAGTTAAGTTAACCTTAACCATGAGAAGTAATTAATGACTTTATATAAACAATATCGAATTAATAAACACACAATCTGTTAATTTCATAATAGGCTTTCTAAATATTGGGAAAAAAAACTTAACCAGTTTCAGGAACGATTTCCAAAATTTTAGAAAGGCTATCCTATGATTTAAGACATTTTTTTCTCACAAACACGCAATATTCGTGAATAAAAAGCGATTTTGGGGTACTTTTTTGTTAGAGTGTGTGAATAGATGGCTGAATGGCGTTGAACTGCGAAGGTTTGTATCTGCAAGATGCTGCTGATGAGGTGCTGATGTTGTAAGTCCCGGCCATTAGCCAATTATGCAAAAGCCACATGAAATGGCTTGGAAATTGACGGGAGCTGGCTCGGAAAGGCTTTGTTTATAAACACACAAGTAAAATCAAAATCACTGGAAACCACTTTGATATATTGCGCAGCCGCTCTTTTCGCACCGTCAGCGTTTTATATGAGTTGGCTTCAGGGTTCTGGCCAAAAGTTCCCCGAACAAAGCCAGCTCTCTATTATTCTGTACTCATATATAAATATAAATATCTTTTCAAGCCCAATCGCTTCCCCGTTCCGCTGTTCTTGGCCGCTCGCTCAACAGGCAGCCATTCATGCGCAAGAGACTCCAATTTGCCAGCGATTAGTCCGTGAATTGTTGGATTTTTTTACGCGCCAAATTCAGCAGGGCTGACCCCTCCTCAGCATCCGAGAGTCAACACCTGCCCAAATCGAACCTGGGTTTGGGCATTGGGCCATGTGGTAGCCATAGTCACAGTCATAGTGTGCTATTTCACAAGCCGCCTAGTCAACAGCGATTTTGCGTACTCCACGTATTTGTGCAACCTTCAACTGTCGCTCAGTCGGCTTATGGAAAACAAATTAACACTAAACAAAGCGCAGAACGCGACGCGACTGCAATTTGCCACAGAGCGGAGCGGATCACAGATCTCGGATCTCCAATCTGCCACAGCACAAATGGCGCTCAAGTGAATAGGGATACACTGAAAAAATGTGAGGGAAGAAACCGAAGGATAGTCGATGGTGTAAATTTGTAAGCATTCGGTGAAATAAAAAATAAATAAATAGTAAAATTGTCGATTCTAATCTGAGCAACACAGATGGAGAGTTAACCAATAACTATCTTTATATTTCTAAAGATGGTTTTTCGAGTAGCTTAGTCTCAACTTCCAGTTTTACGGAGGCACAGAAATCCTTCCATGTTTGTTTTTCTTTAAATAATAAAACTTGATAATGTTATACCGTGTAAATAGACAACAAATTGTAAATGTTTTTAAGTTTTATATGTTCTTATTAAGCTTGTTCGAGAAAATGCACAATCATTCCCGTAAAGTAATAATTATATAAGGCTTTATAAAGATAAAAGTAAAGTTCAGGACTTTGACTAGAGATTGGCTTAACCTCCAGCCTTTGAAAGTGATCCCTAGATATAGGGTTAAGTACCTAGATCTAGGGTTAAGTACCTTTTCCGCTCAATTAAGACTTCGCAGGTCATAAAATGTTTTAAGTGTGGCAGCTTTTAGCAGGCAAATTCATTAGTAATCACTTCAGAGAGCTGGGGTCATTAGGAATTGGTACAAGTGGCCGACTCGAATGTGAGTCAGTGGAGTTGCTTTGAATGCTCTTGTCAAAAGCTCACTCCGCGAGGTGTCGCAGGGGGCGGCGTTTAGGGGCGACTATTAGAAGGGGCCGAGACCAGAGTCTTTAGCATCGATCGATGTGATCCAAGTCGGGCGTGCAGTTTGCTTAAACCAAGTTTAATGAGCAAACGTTAGGCCTGAGAAGGGAGCTGGATAAAAAGGCTTCTGGGCAGGGACTGAGTGCGGAGTCAATATTGACGAATCAATCAGCCACACAGCCACTGGGCACACATTGCGTATGGGTAATAAAATCATCAGGCACAGCCCATAAACCCGGCGAAAAGCACCTGATGCCGCTCATATATATATATGTCCCGAAACCCAAACGAACCGATCCGAGCATGGGAAAGCAAACGAAAAGATTGCCAAACCAATTGCCATTTGTAAACAACCGAAATGAATAGAGGCGGCGAACTCGAATTTGGATTCGACATCGAATTGGGCGGAAACATTGAAAGAAATAAGCTGTGACACTCCATTTACAATAACCTAAGATATCTAAGATCTAAGATCTTTCACCACCTTAAGATTTAACTCAATATCTTGATATTTTTTGAACTTTTACGACTCTGACCTGCAATTTGATTGCAAAACATACCCATAAATATATGAATATGATAAATACCCCTGTGATATTATCTGAAATTATAATTTGAAATGATTAAAAATTGGCTGTCCCCTTAGGCTGGTCCCCTTAGTTTATTTTTTTGCTGTGCATAAATGGAAATGCATAATTAGGTCGCCCCGTGATTTGTAAGCATGTTTATTTACTCTTGAGCAACCTAGCCACGCCAAGTGCATCCCGCCACGCCCACTCGCACTCCCACTTCCACTTCCAGTCCCAATCCCACTCCAGTTCCCCCCCACGAACATGCCGCGGAGTTCGAACTGCACCTCTGTTTACCGGCTTTTTATGCTGACCAATAATTAGGCCCTGAGTTTACTTTACCCCGCCAACCCACCGCTTGTTGCCGGTTAATTTATTTTTACGGCTGCCGCGACCATTTGTCGCATCATTTTAGTGGATGCCGGATTATGCAATATTCATAAACACAAATTTGAAAAATAAGCCCCAAACAAGCTAGTTATTTTCAGCTTCTTAAAGATAAGCTTCACTAAATCATTGTGTTATAATGCTAGAGCTGTCAACACATCAATATAAACTTTTTCTTGCCAATATTTTTCTGCACGTTCACATGAACTTCTCTCGGTTCAGAAAATGGTTGACTGGCAGGGCATTCTCCTCCAGCTGCACCTCCTCCTCGATGCATTCCACGATCGGCCGACCCGTTTCCACTGCCTTTGTGAGTCCTTGACGCACCACCACAGATCCAATGGTCTTCAGGTCCTTGGCCCAGTCGAGGGCTGCGAACACACGGATCACGGCAGAACCAATTCCCGTGGCGTAGTCCCCGAACTCGCCGCTCTGATAATCCCGGGGAAGAAGGTAATGGTATTGCGGCCAGTAACTCTTCGTGATCAGGAAGATGCTGTTCGAGTCCGTGGGCTTGAATCCCGCGTGGATGCTCCAGATGAAGTGGGACGAGTGCACCAGGTTGCCCAGATTGATTACGATCAGGCTACGCAGCCAGAAACCCACGAACGTGGAGGCGGATATGGAGTCCCCAAAGTACTGGAATGGTGTGTTTATCGAGAGCAGAATGTTGAGGAAGATGTACAGCAGGACATAGAACCTGGAAGAGCAAGAGCATCAACTGGAGAATAAATTAAAAGGGAGAAAGGATATCTCACCGCTTTTGGAACATCACAATGCCGTCGCTCTCCAGATCGGACATATCAATGTCCTTCAGCAGTTCCTCCTGCTGGGGCGAGTACTTCAGCAGGCCGCCTCGCACCTGGGCGTACATGAAGCTGTGCTTGCTGTAGAAGGGATCCTCGTCCTTTTGGAATTTCGCGTGGTGTAGTCGATGGGCCTGCACCACACTGTAAATGGAGCCCTGAACCGGAAAAACTTAATCAAAATCTAAGAGCTTAACCCGTTAGGTTTGTGTCTCAGCTGAGAGAGAATAAAAGCTTTTCCCAGAGGCGTAGTAATCCAGGGGACGCACTAACCTGACCGGCAGTCGATTGGCACAACATGAGGAAAACCCTCAGAGGTTTCGAGGCGGTGAAGGTCCTGTGTGCCCACAGACGATGCACGCCCACCGTCACGCCCATAGTGCCCAGGAGGGTGAGTAAAGCAGCTGCAGAAAGAGGAGGGCAAGGAGGGCACAAAGTCAACCCAAAATCCAATTCTTAAGCGGCACGTGGAACTGATTAACCCGGCGAACTCACTAAATAGAATAGTAGCCCAAGAAGCGCTGGTCAGTAGGACGTAGATCCCATAGACGCCGAGGATATTTAAGTGGATATAGAAGAGGACCACTGGCCAGTTGGCATCGCGCTTCTTGTGGGAAGAGTCCCCGGACTGGTTCAGCTCCTTCTGCTTAGTCTGCTCCATTTTTGAGTTCCTTAATACCAAAGTCGTAATCCTTTCTCGCGATACTTCCGACTTTATCGGCAGTGTAGACTCTACTAAAACCCCGCCGGAATTGCAAAATCCAATGAGGCGAAAGTGCGTACTTTACATACAACAAACTGAATAAATGCATATGCATAGACCTCACGAAGGCTTTAATTTAGAGGAGTGATAATACAAAACATAGTTTATTGACCCGCTGGTAAGTAACGAAAGCAACAATGGGGAACCAGCGTTCCAGCACAGATAAATAGTACCGAATAGAAAATGGGGGATGGTATCCCCAGAAACTTATCTCGAAAGCATGCTTAGGTAAATAAATTCTTGGGGGATCAGGCTTGGCCATGCCATTCCCCATTATCTATTGGGTACCCAGTGCCTTCCCGTTCTTCAGCTTACAATACGAGGATCCTAGCGATCCGGGTGGGGATGAGGATGGGCATGGGTGTATGTGATGGTTAGAAGGCATGGCTTGGCGACAGGTGCTGCTACAAACTTAATACTATGAAACCACAGACTGCAAACATAATAAGCTGGCTCAGTTTTGCATCTTGACCAGCTCCACGAGGTCCTCGCAGGGAATGTCCTTGTCCCCGAAGCCCCACACCGAATCTTTGTGCGCGAAATCGTCGGTCAGGAACCGAGTTCCATCGCCGCACTTCTCAGCTCGCCTCAGGACCATATCCTGGGATACTGATTTCCCTGTTTAAAGAAAGAGCAATCAGTTGGATTCCTTAAAGGATCACGATCACCACTTACGTCCTTTGGCCAGGCCCAGCCAGGCACAAAAGTCAATAAAGCCGGTGGTGATATTGAGGCTGTAGTTGCCGAACTCGCCCGTCTTGTAATCCCAGGGGAAGACGTGGTGGTAGTTGTGCCATCCCTCTCCCATGGCCAGCAGGGAGACGATGGGGGCCTCGACGGACATGATGTTCCTGGAAAATGGCAATTATATTAGTTATTTACTTTAACTTCAATAAGATGTAATCCCTCTTACTTGTCGTACGGCTTGTTGCCGTACATATGAGCCACGCTGTTCACGAAGAAGGCCACGTTGAGGGTCCAGGTGAAGCGCATGTTAAAGCAAATCCAGAAGGCCATAAAAAGGTCCTCGCCCCAGAAGTACCAGGGCACAGCCACCGGCAAAATGATGGAGCAGAGGGCAAAGAGCGGGATGTAGTACTTTCTCTGGAACATGCACACAGCGTCCGCCTCCAGGTCGGACATATCGATGACCTTGCGCTTGGCCACCACCTTGGGATGGGGCGTGAGGAACAGCCAGCCCACGTGGGCGAAGAAAAAGCCACGCTTGGCGTTGTGCGGATCAGCGTCCGTCTCTGCGAACTTGTGGTGTATCCTGTGGTCCAGCGCCCATGTGTAGGCATCTCTCTGCAATCAAAGGTAAAAATTAGATTCAATGTATAACAAGTTTATTTAATAAACTTTTTAATAGATGTCCCTTACCTGACCAGCGATGGAGAAGGCAAAGGCCAGCAGGACTCTCAAAGGCAGCGAGGCTGTGTACGACTTATGCGACCAGAGGCGATGGGCTCCTGCCGTTATGCCAATTCCGGAGACCCAAACGGTGACCACAACTGAAAAAAGGCAACGAACAGTCAGATGTCATTGTCTAAACAAACAAATAATGCCAAACATATACGCATATACATGGTCATCCGAATAGTTAACGCTGGTGATGCTTCTCGTTTCATTTGCTCGGCGGATGACACAACGCCGGGTTCTAAATATATCTATCTATTCCCAGATCTACGCTCTCCGCTCTCCGTTCTTCGAGGTGGCCTACTTGGGTCGCCTGCCTCCGAAATCTGTCCCGCTTCGATCACCATTCGAATTGGACCGAGCCCAAGCAATTGAGGCGTTCGTTAACTTCAATTGATAATTGTCACGGGTCAAAGTTCAGAGCTCGGCAACCAATATGCATATAACCTGATGGTAGGTCACCTATTACGAAACCGAAGCTGTGACATGCGTCATCCAAGACCCGATATAATGAAGGAAATTAGGAAAATATATGATTTCTCATCCTAGTTAGTTTCCCCTGTAAGGCAACTAAATAATGCGTTTAAACAATTTTTCATTTGAATCAAATGTTCACCACAATTTCAGTATTATATTTGAATTGAATAAGTTTATAAAGCTTATACTTTCATTTGCCGCTTGGTATAAAGATATTTCTTTAGGATTACTAAATTGTTATAAAATTCAGCAGCTTACAAAAAATATTACTCACTATTAAAGTCTTTAGTTTTAGTTATCTACTGTTGAAAAGGACTGATTAGGGATTCAAATGAATATGAATCATGCTAGAAGCCCATTAATTAGATTACTTCCCTTTAAAGTATTCCCCTTTATCCCATTAACATGGCCAGGTTAAATCCATCGATTACATCAGCCCCTGGCGAGTTGTTCTACTAATGAAAACTAATTTAGACTGTCCCAGTTAAGAGCCACAGGCGTTGGTTACAAAATAGCTAATAGCCGCGTATCTGAACCCTGTTTGCATGTTGGCAGGTGCAATTACCGTCGCGGGGGCTGTACCTCATTTGCCGCTCAGATGTTAATTATCGATGCATTCTGTGGACAAAACAGTGGACACCACAGTGGACACTCACCCCAAAGGAATGTGTAGAATTTCGCGTAGAACAGCAGGTACACGCCGTAGAGGGCACCGACATGCAGGAAGGTCTGGGCGCCCAGATCCGGCCATCTGATCTGCGGCCGGTACTCCTCCTCCTCCTCTGCCTCGTCCTTCAACTTCTGCTCCTGCTCCTGCTGCAACTTCGCCGTCTCGAGAGCGTTCTCCTTGTAGACCGCGTTCTCCTCCTTGTAGCCCAGATTGTCGTTCTCCAGGTCTGTGTCGGTGTGCTTGCCTCTGTGCTTCAGCTCTCCTCCGTTGGCGACGCTCGCGGTGCTTCGGTTGCCGTTTCTGTCCAGCGTGCAGGACCCGTTGCAGTGGCCGACAGCCGGCTGTTGGCTTTGGCCGGGGATCGGTGACGAAAGGCACATGGCAAGGTCTGTAACCGGATTGTATAAAGGTTTAGTACTCTTTTATTTGTAAAGAATAGCATGTCCATGTGTTATTTCTTAAAAGAAAAGTGTGAACCCATCTTCAAAGAATTTTTGAGTCTAATAAATAATAAATGTGACAAAATACACAAAAGTTTTGTGGTTTGCAACAAAACATACTGATGAATCAGTGGATTTGCATATTTTATATATATTTTTTTAAAGGAACGTTACCATATCAATATTATCAGATATTAAGTATGTGGAGTAGTCTTAGAACCCAATAAAATATGTAAATAGAAAAGCGTTCCCATTTGCTGTGTAATTAGAAAATTAATATGCTTATTTTATAGAGGTGAGTAATGACTAAGCGTTATTTTCCCTCAAGACTACGCTCCTCCTAAATAAGCACACGAAGAATATAATAGTTCTCTAAACACATCTAGGAAGCCACCGATCGTAAACGATTAGTAATGCCAAAGCAAACAATCCAGGGCTAATAGTGCTTCATTCTGTAAATATTTGGAGATCAGCAGTCATCTGAGAGACTAGTTATTGCCCTGAAGAGACCATTTCTAACACCAGAACTTTTCTCGCTGTGCAATCAAAGCCAAAAGCAAATCCGCAGACACTCGCTAATTGAAGTTTAGGACGGCTATAACCGCGCACTATTAGCAGCCTTTCAGACAGTTTTGACTGTAATTGGTGTGAAATCTGTTGCCAAGCTCACATGGCACGCCCCCGGCGCGAAAAGCGTTTGCTCTGGATATTAACAGATCTATATACACTATACACACACGGATCGTAGTTTTGTCGGCTCAGTCAGGGCCAATACCTTATCGCGGCTTATCGGCTGCCTGCAGGTGTTGTGTTGCAATCACCGATCTGCAAGTTCGCACTATCTGGTAAACAACAAATAGAACTACACTACATCATTATGGCCAACGCGAGTGTGGCAGTAAAAGACACAACAACAGTGAGTCACCTGCAGGTGCACGCAGGTGGGCAATTGCTCATTCGAGGCAAGTGGAAAAAAGGATGATTCTGTCGAGTCATCGGCACTTTCAAAGTGGCAGAGATTTCAGATAGGAAAACCCTAATCTCGGATGCCCAATTGCCGCAAAGTTTCCTTATCTCAAAGCCACCTCCACCTCCTCTAACCATAAAACATAACAAATAAGTGCCACAAAGTAGTTTTTTGACCATGAAATACCCCTTATTAAAGTCTATCTGAAATGATTTAACTTGAAACTAGTTCACATTAATTAATTGTGTTAACAGATATTATATATTATAGAAAAAATATGTAATTTTTGCAATCTATATAGCTGAAATTATATATTACTGATTTCTCGACACCATAATTCCTATCTCACTTACAAGGTAAAAATGTTATTGTCTGCTTACTCTCAAACTAAACCCATTCGTTATTCGAAAAAATACAGAAATGATCTCTCTAGTATGGAAATTTAAATATGTATAAACAGCAAACACACCGCTGCTTTTGATTTGAATTTTATTATAGTGATTAACAAAAGTAATATGCCTTTACAATGCTCTATTGATTTATCTTCAAGGGGAGATTAGCTGCTGCGTTCACACCTTATTCGACATTTAAATACTTCAAAAAATATATGTTTCGTAATAAAATATATTACAAAATATGGTTAAAAGTACTTTATGTCATATACTGTTTGAAGTACAAGAAGTTCCACTGTTAATATATTTTCTTAGCTTGACACAATAAACGCACCATAAAGTGCCGTTGAGCTTTTGATTTTACTGTCATACTGTCAGCACGCAGGCCATATACCTTTGGACTCTGGGAGCACTGGGTATAGGCGCCGCCCCCGCAGAACGTTTCCTATAATTTTCGGGAATTCTCGGCATGGGGAAAATAGGTCGATCCGAACCGTACCTCGTGCGTGTTCGCGGCCAGTGGGCTTATATTGCCTCGCTGATAAGAACTCACACCTGGCGCACCTGGCAGACATTTTCCATCTCCTTCTTCTTTAAGGCCCTCGTCGCCCCGCCACTTGGTTCATTCAATATTTGTCGGGGTAAAATCAGTGATAAGACCCATATCGACTATTGCAAATACTCCAACACGATTATTGCCGACGTGACTCACGCTCTGTCTGACCCCTCCAGGTGTTCCGTGTTCAGTGAGTAATTGGGGTGCCGAAGAAATGCTCCCCTTACGTAAGTCTGGCGCAGATAAGATTGGTGGGGAATCGGTGGAATCGCAATTTACATATTGATAAAATGCGACCACCAGACGGGTGTGGGGTCCCAGTGCCTGTGGGGGATTCGAACACGCCCCGCTTTGCATCCGTCTTTTAATTAGAAAATGTAGCCACGCAGGCTAATTTGGTGGCGAGGAACATATGCATGGCATGGTATGTATCTGGGACTCTGGAATATCTGAGCAGACTTCTTGACGAACGCTGTCACAAGAATTGATCTACATATTCATTGGATCTGAGCACGCGACTGGAGCATGAATAAATTAAATTCCATTTTCGGGGGCCACTTCCCGGCCATTTGCCTAATTTCAATATTCGGCGGATGCCACTCAAAAAAATATAAAGTGTTTTTCACTTGAAACTAGGGAATTTTCTATATAAGAGGCAGCTGACAATAAAATGCAATCTTTATTTAGGTATATATAATAAACTTTCTCTAATATATCTTGACACTTTTGTCATGTTAGTTTGTATTCAAATTCTAACTCAAACATTATTCTCTGTGTGCGGCCACTTGGCAACGCACTGCAACAATCTATTTCGCCCAATAATAAATAATAATAATAAACAATAAGAGCAGCCGTCGGTCCCCCCTCACTTAGCCACTATTTTATTGGCATTCGCCCCGTTCGCTCTGGAGTGTTTTTATTTTCCGTTTGCAGTGCCAGCGATAAAGCTGACCGCCCATCGAAAAGTTCTGGGTATGTTCCCGTATACCACCCGCTTTCTAAACCCTCTAGACATGGCTAATTGCCTGATGGCTCGCACGTCGCCTATCGCCAACTATTTTGCTATATATCGTCACTCCCGCGACCGACCCGATTTTAATGCCGAAATGCCGAATTTTTATTGGAAATTTTCCACAACATAGACCAGCTCTGTTCGATGGGAGCGAGAGAGAGGAAAACCTCAGAGATTTCCCAGCACTATGATTTAATAGAGCAATGGCGAGAGATCGAGTATCGCCACTTGTTGCCCAGCTGGCACCTTTAATTGGGGCTTTTAATGGTCGCGGGGTAATTGAAGGCCCTCGATATCTTGAGATAATTCAGGCCAGATCCACAGCGAACTATATTTACACTGAGGAACAGAACAAGCGTTTCCAACTCAAGAATAAGTCTGGGAATATTGTGGTACATTTTCAAGGAACGTGTATTAAATCATTCCAAACGACAAAGATATGCGAAATACTACACATAAACGTCGACCCGCGAGATATTTGAATGTCTCATTATGGAACCAAACTGAAAAAAAATATTTCTCTTGTTGTGGAAATATTTTTGTTTAGTATTTCGAACGAATTTTTCGCAGTTTTTGAACGTCATATTTATTGTTCATTTCTGCTTAAAGGGTTGCGATAAGGAATTCTCTGAACTTCCACGATTACGAAAAACAAATAGTGTTATGTTATGGGATATGGGAACCCCTTTCGAAATTTGGATTATTGCTTTAGCAACAAGGTGGTTTATTGTTTGTCCACTAACTCGATTTCAAAATTCTGAGTAATTTAAAATTATTAATCCTGTGTTACTTATTCCAATGAATATTGGGACTCAATATTTGATAAAACATTCGATTTAAAATGTTAATTTGTTCAAGGGAAAGTAACACGATAATTTATTATCGGCAAATTTCAAGTAAAATTGTAAGTAAATACTTAAATATTTTATTAATAAAAATCCAATAATATCTAGTAAAACTTTTAAAGAGAACGAACTTAAAACTCAGTCTGCGTTTAATGACAAATTTGTCCAATGATAATTCACTAACGTTCTGCCCTAATTGAATGTAAATACCCATTTAAGTATTTATTTACCACTAATTCTCCGAAATTCTAATTTATGGTGATCTAGTGTCCTGGAAACCCCTTTTTGGTGGGGAGGTGAAGTTAGTCATTCTGTTTTGGTCTGCTTATTGATGTGGGTCAACGCGTGTCGCGGCAATCAAATCGTGAGGGATAATAATGTGTATACAGTCCTAGGGCCAACACCTGGGGGTGGGCACTATAGAGGTGGCTCTGGATCCGGAGGTTGGATGAATGGTGGTGTGTGCATGTTATTCGCTCTGTTGACTCCCACTGAAGCCAGCCCCAACCCGTCCCCTAATCGTCGCCGGTAATGACAGAAATGAGCAAACAATTGGGTTACAATTTGCATGTGAGCAGTGTGTTTTGAAAGGGGGAGCTGGGAATTGGAGCTAGGAGTAGTAATGGTACTAAGAAGGCGTGTCTGATTAATTGTATTATGCTGCATGACGTCAGGTTTCAAGATGATTCTTTCGAAGAACATTTCCGGTGTTACCAATTCGGTTATGAATCTTGCATTGAGCTTTGAACATATAGAGTCTATAAATTTTCGAAAAAGTTGAGTTTCAATGCCATAATAAAAAAAGATTAAAAAAATGTGGAAACATAAACTCTGAACAACAAATCAACATTTTTCTGATATCAAATAACTTCCAAGAGAGCTCGATCAACCGACAGATTTCGATAGGTTTTAAATGAAACGATGTTCAATTATTGTGTTTTAAAAAAAAAAACCGATTTTTATCAACTGAAATTCCACAAAATTAAAGTTAAAATGGCCGTGAACATTTCCTTGATAAACACTTTAAGGATCACTTGTTGGAAACGTACTTTTGCTGGGTATCTCGGGACGCCGGGTTACTGGGATTCGCGAACTTTGGAACTACGGAACTTCGGGTTAGGGATTCTCGGGATGCGGCGGATTCGACGCGATGCTCTGTCTTTCTCCTGTCCCTCTTTCTCCGCTGTTGTTGACCAGACAAACGAACTCAAGTGACTAACGCCGCCCGCCGCAAACGGTCGACATTTACATCTAAGAGCGGGCCCTCTGCCGCCGTCGCTGCCGGCGTCGACGGCGCTGCCTTGGCGGCACCCAGAACTATCGCCAGCAGCGACGTCAGCCGCGACGCAAACTATCCAATTTGTATTTGTATTTTATTTGTTGTCGCTTGGCTGCGTACTCCTCAGCTGCGTCTACAGTTATTATCTACCATTCTGTCTTGCCCGTTCGTCCGCCTCGCCAGCCCGCCTCTGGGGCCACCGCGCTGTTTACCTTTTTCTGTTGTGCTCACACATTCCGTAAACATTACAGCAACAACGCGCGGTTCAAAGTCAATGCTGCCGCTCCGAAAAGAGAAACCTTCGGCGGGAAAACTATCGGGCCTAGACGAATCACGGATGCCCTGTGATGCCTTCGTGTCCGAAAGCGTAAATATATTCACAACAGAGAGCATTAATAGCAAGTAAATGACAAACAAAATGTGAATAAAAATTGATTTCTATAAATTTAATTTCTAAAATACCATGAAAGTCTTTAAGTCTTTTAGTGTCATGTCCAGAAATCGACTGTTTTCTACTTTTCTAATTTGATTTCCCGGTATTATATTTTTTTTATTGAGAGACTAATATGTGAAGTCTGAGATTATTCTTAATACATTAACATCATATTATCATTCCTAAATTTCTTTATGAACGACTCTCTATATTTTATTATCTTTCCTATTTTGTTTCACATTAAATCCCGTTCCTTTTATGAGACGTTCTTAGAGCAATAAAAGTCAGCAGAACCTATATTAAAAGGGTATCCCACTGAGAAGTGGGTGTCGCCGCTGGCAGAGCCATTGGCGTTGACGTCAGCGTCGTTGCCCGCGCAGACGTTGGCAGAGCAGCAACCGTCGTGAGCTGAAGCCGGCAACGGGTTGTATACTCAATGATGGTATGGTGGACCCCATAAAACACGTATACGAGTAGTGGGCTGCGAGTGGGGCATTTCGTCATCGCGTGAGATAACAGAGCTTAAATATCGGCCAAGTTCCCATTCGCTCATTTTTCTTACTTACTAGCCGACTTTCCCAGAGAGAAACCTGTATTTTTATCTCTCTCTCTCGGCCTCTCTGTGGTGTTTCTCAATTTGTTTGTTGCTTCTTCCCTCGCTCACTTGCTGCCAATAGCATCATTAACGCAGTCTGGGTCTTATATGATTATCTGTTGGCGTTGGTGGGAGATTTTCCTGTTTTTAAAGGGATAGTATATACATATGAGAGAGCGAACCTCATGGCATTTTGGTCTGGAAATAAGCTCTTTTGGAATTGAAATTCTAATATCGGAAGCCACTATTTGGATTATTCGCCGCAGCACTTAGACGATATTTCCGTTTATATTCCCATGGGGTCTGATAACACAACCGAACTTGCTACGAAAATAGCTTTCTCTATCCGTCATTTCCACATATTATTCGGTTCCATAACCCATCTCCCCAGCTCTCCAGTAATTTTTCATATTTTATAGCTTTTCTGAAAAAATCTGCGATGTGAGAAATGCTCTGGATAAATATAGAAAAATCATTCAGGCAGAGACAATCGCTGAGAGCAATGAAATTCCGAGGAGCAATACTTATGCGATCAACAAACAAACAATCGCACACGAAGCTCGGTAGTTACTGCTGCTCTATATATATATATATATTTGGTTTATCGAGGGCTTATCAGCGACCGTCTGGCCGAGTTCAGTCATCATGGTGAAGCAACATTAACCGCCCCAAAACAGTCTCGTGCTGATTAGGTGGATCCCCCTCCAATACAATACCGGCTATAGCCGGTAAACCGATAAACCAGGAAACACTCTTCAATCAGCAACAAATGGGACGTACCAATGGGTAATTATATATTAATATACTTAGACAACTACTGGTACGTTTTCTTTGAGCACGCGAAGCTTTCGAAGCTGATAGGTATTCTTGGTATATAATCAAAAATCCTATTAATTTAAATATATATGTATATAAGAGTATTTATAACCAACTCCTTATACTTATTTTTTTGTGTGCAATTGATAAAGCTTGCACTAACTAAAAACTGATACGCTTCCGAGGTACGTAATCATGATGGTGGAAAAAGAATGTATGTCATAACTCAACTTCACATATTATTTTTATACCAATAAACAGGTTTTTTAGGATGTAGTCTACCCAAGATTAAATCTACCATCAAAATACACCATTTTTGGTATTTCAGATAATACCAATTTTGCCAATTATAACTTCTAGCTTACTTCGAATTAATTAATTATGAATTGTCCTATGTTTAATCATAAAAATATATATAATATAAATTATAAATTATTAATAAAGTAATCCAGCTATAGCTTAGCTCTTAACGATAACTTTAAGTGTAACGCTTTAGTTGGTTCTTTTATTTATATACTTTCCAGATTGCGATTATCGCTTGGCTGAAGCTCAAAAATCCGCTGGAGAATTTCAAGAACGCGGCGTGACTCACAAATCGTTGCCATCGCCAGGGGATGACATAATAATTTAGGAGAGGGACACCCATTCCAAAATCCTGCTGCCCACACCCCCAACAGGATATGGTGGAGACCGAGCGGCGGCTGTCATAAGCATTTTCCGCCAAGTACATATCAAATAAAATCTACATACAAAGTATCCATTTCTATACACTTGATCGAGTGTGTGGGCAGCGCAGCGTTTTAATTAATGTATGAATGAATGAAGTTGGCCAAGACGACATTACGTAGTCGCGGGGAGGTCCAAGGACGCACTGCCCCAGACACCCACACCTACACTACCAAAATGCCACCCCTAATGATAACCGTTCGTCTCGAATCGCGCACAATTAGGTACCATCAATAATAGATGCCGGCGGGGTCATTTAGATAGAATCGCCGATAGCCGGCTCCCAAACTTGTCGGCGAACCACCTGTCTCGCCTACGGAGCCACGCCCCCTTGTAACACCACCTCCCAGTGGGAATTCCCCAGACACCACAACAGTCCAAGACCACAACATCGACAATTCGTCTGAAATCGAAATCGACATCGACCCGGGTCCTTGTTGTGGCCAACAAGTTTTTCCCTGTTTCCCGAACTTAAAGCCAAGTTCGTGTTCATTTTCATGTTCATGTCCCTGTCAGTCCCAGTTCCTTTGACCCACAAACCCTCACTCCAAAACTTTCACCGCCTGTAGTATTGTTAGTTTCTGTTGTTTGTCTTCAACTCGTGTAACATATCGAAATTGTTGAATTGCGTGATTTTGCGGTCGCTTCTAATTGAATTTCAAAACTGCAATCAATCGACCTGGACAGCTTAAACGGGGCTGGAATGCACTAATGTCGTATATAAACCAAAAATAATTGTGGTTGAACAAAGGGCGAAATCCAGATTGGTATACAAAGGAATGACTTTACTGATTTGATGTTTATAAAATTAAATCAAACGGTCTAGGTAATATAAAGAAATTATTTATAATAATAATAAAATAACTCTTAAAATAAGTACCCACATAAAGAGGCGTATTCTATAGTGGCGAGACTTGCGCATAAATTGAAGTGTTTGTAACTAGGACTGAATTAAAAAAGCATGACCAATAAATCAATAGTGATATACGAATATACGCCCATAATTTGGTATAAAAATGCATTGACTTTTAAGACATAAATGTTTACAATACCAGGTTAGCTTTTTTATAGACATAACTATTAAAAATCTAATTCTACACCCAATTATACTTAAAGCTAATGTAAATTTTTAACTAATTCTTTAGCTTTTAAAAATATAGGGCAACACACCATCATTAATTACTTACCTGACTTTTCCATTTATCTTGTCCATGTTGTTTTAATGATTCCTAAAAATAAATAATTTAATAAATAGAATCTATAGCATAAGCCCAGTAAAACTTACCTTATCAGATTACAAATTCAAATTTGGCGGCCAAAAAGCTTTTCTACAGGGTGTTTCGGTAACCACCGAAAGCTTTCTCCTCAAACCATAAATCAGCAAAACCATGGAATGATAACCGTGAAATCCACACCCCTTCAAAGGGTTGCCACCCCCCAATTACGCATGTGATTGCTCAAACGCATAATGCGTGTAATGTAGTCAAATCCTGAAATGCCAGTAATTATGGTAACACATGCTAATGAGACGCGCCAACTGAAAATATATAGCCGCAAGATGAACCCCTTTTGGCACATGTGTGACTTCTTCTTCCCAAGGTGGGATGCCGGAATGGAATTTACAATTCAAATCCATTAAATAGCATGCGGCGCCAACTTTGTAATTAAGGAGGCCGATTTGCATGGCTGTGTATAGTCACATCCCTGCAGGATAACTGCGCAGGAGACGATTACAATTCGAACACATGCAACAAATAGAATTTAATCCCCTTTAGCGCTGATTAATTACAACACAACAGAGAGTTGACTTAATTGGAATTGTAGCTTATTTTTTAAATGTTTAATGTTTATTCACGTTACGCTCTCTAGCTCATTTAAAAAAACCCATCTTCTGCACGACAGAAGCGCAGCGTCTTTCCCAGATGAACCGACGAACCCTCGCGACTTTCTTTACGAGAACCCGCTCTAGACATTCAGGTAGTTGTCGGGGAATTCGAAGGTAACGTCGCGGCCAGTCAGCTTCTTGTAGACCGAGGTGAAGGTATCAACCTGAAGAGAAAAACAAATGGAAATTAGTCACTGGATCCAGGAAAACTAATTAGTGTTTTAAGTGTACAGCTGCCGTGACCTCCGCTGCAGCAGGAAAACTGCAGCGAAGATATCGTACGGAAAGCTGGATTTATCTACCGCCGATATAGGAAGTCCCAAGACACCAGGATAACTAAAAAGTGCTTGGGAGGCAAATAGGCGGTACTCTAAAGGGCATCGTGTGTTGATTTCATGTTTTATATTTTCGACTGTTGCATACATTTAGTAACGATGTAGTCCTGGCTAATTTGGACGCACCATTATGGAGTGATTAGTTGCATTAGTTTGCGTTCTGTTTGACAATCGCTGGATAACGAAGAATATTCAGCAAATAACACAAGAACGGTGTATAGTTTCGAAAATACATATATAAATAAAAGTGTGGCGAGCATTTAGTAATGAAGTAGTCCTGGTTAACGTCGACTCAACATTGTGGAGTGATTTAGCTGCCATTCTTTACTATGCGTTCTGTTTGACAATCACTGGACTATGAATAGGCATCCAGCAAATAACACAAGAACGCTAGTATTTACTAGTTTCCTTTAAGATTTTAAGCTGTAGCAAACATTTAGTAATGAAGTGGCCCTGGATAACGTCGGCCCAACATTGTGGAGTGATTAGTTTGCTTGGTTTATTTTTCGTTCTGTTTGACAATCGCTGGACTTGGATAAAACATCCAGCGAATAACACAAGAACGGTAAGGAGACCAATATAAAACATATTTATGCATGTAGCATACATTTAGTAATGCCCAATCCCTGTCTAAGGTAGGATAAACATTATGGAGTGATTAGCTGCCTTCAATCTACGTTCTGTTTGACAATCACTGGCTTTGAATATAAGATCCAGCAAATAACACAAAAACGGTAAACTTGTACTTAAAACTTTCATACTTTAATCTGCATTATTTATGCATGTTGCATACATTTAGTAATGCTCAATCCCTGGCTAATCTAGGATAAACATTATGGAGTGATTAGCTGCCTTTAATCTACGTTCTGTTTGACAATCACTGGCTTTGAATATAACATCCAGCAAATAACACAAAAACGGCATAGTTAAAGCTAACAAAAAAATCTGATCTCTATACAATTTTAGTTCCTATAACACCTTCTTTATCGAATTTCTATTCAGAAGTTTCCGTGAGCATGTGGTTTAGATACCGAAGTACAGATGTGGCAAACATTTAGTAATGCAGAAGCCCTGAATAGTCGGCTCAACATTATGGAGTGATTAGTTGCCCGATTTATATTCGTTCTGTTTGACAATCACTGGTCTTGGTAAAATCAACCAGCAAATAACACAAGAACGAAAATTGTGACCGGAATGTGGCCAATATTTGGAGATGCAGGACTGCAAAGGCTTCTATTGCCTGCAATAACGAGTTATTGGCCCTGGTTGCTCTGCGTCCCCTGGCGAAGATTACGCTCCATTAAAGAGGAGAGCAAATATCGAGGGGACGAGCGATACAACACACGATGCACTCTACTGCAGTCACAGACTTGGTGTCAGAACTCACTTTGTGTTCGATGGTGGTCTGCTGGTTCTTGTCCAGGTGCACCTTGACCAACTGGGAGCCATCAAGCTTGACGCGGATGCGCTTGCCCACGATCTCGGCGGGGAAGACCAAATCCTCCAGGATGGCGTCGTAGACGGCCGTCAGGGTGCGGGAGCGCGGGCGCTTCTGCTTCAGGGGATTGCGGGCCTTGCGCGTTGGCTTGGGCAGGATCTTGCGCTCGCCAATCACGACGACGTGCTTTCCAGAGAACTTCTTCTCCAGCTCGCGAACCAGGATGATCTGGATCTTCTGGAACACCTTCTGCTGTGGAATGGGCACGTAGATGATGACGGCCTGCGGGGGAGACGGGAAACCAGTGGGTTAATATGTACAAACCAGCTATCCAAACATACCTTCTTGCTGCCGAACTCAATCTCGCGCGCACGGGTGATGTGCAGGTCGCGGAGGTAAGGCTTCAGATCGCTGTTGGCCTCGAGTTCCACCAGGGCCTGGGCGATGGACTTCTCGAAATCATCGGGATCCGAGCCGCCGGGCTTGATAATCTTGGAGCCGATAGCCATCTGCAAGGGCATCAGTGCAAGTCAGTAGGGAGGCAAACAAAACTAAACTGGAAAACAGCTCCCGCACAACGCAGCTGCAGCACACAAATCGCCGGCAATCGGCCTTATTTCGCCAGCATTTCACCGAGATAGGTGGAAAATCTCAATTATTATTCATAACTTTAACTAATTGACTCATTATTTTGCCGCCCTGCGTTGTGATCTTTGCGGTTTTCCTCCATTTTTCGGCGTCGCTAAAAAAAAGTACCACCTTTGTCGACTATTTTGACAGGAAAGGAAGTCGCTGAAAATGACAACCCAGAGCTGTCAAAACATCGATAGCGCTATCGATAAGTTCGACACTATCGATTGCTTTTGAATATCGCGATAGTTCAAATGTTTCTTATAAGCAATTTATGGTTACCTCTTGAAAAGGCCTTGGGTTTAAAGAAAGAACTATAACTTTTGTTCTAAATAGGGTTATTTGGGTATTAAGGTTGTACTTATGGGATATATTTGCAATGGTCGAGGAAGTCGAGTTCCTAGTAGTTGTCAAAACATCGCTTGCCTTATCGATAGTATCGGCGCCATCAATTGTCATTCCACTATCACGATAGCTTGCATTTCCTAAATAACAAATTGTTACCGGCCATTAAAATTAATAAATTTTAAAAGAACTACAGTGAAAGTAGAGAATTTTAATATTTTATTTGATGAATGACCGGTTGTCAAATTTTTTTTTTACTTTCGGGTGTAAAGCCGTGCACATTCACACTGGTGTCGCACAATCAGCGGTTTATTAAAAGGTGTGGATCATTGCTAAATGTATCGATGGACCGCTGGACGACCGCCGATGGACCGCACAGATGGCGCTTGTAAGTAGTGGAGTCGTTGGCCGCACAGATGGCAACGGTTGGTAATATAACCTTGATAATTAATAATTTGAAAATTCTTGACAAATGTTATTTTAACTTTTAGAACTAAAATTAATTTAGGACTTATTATACAAACAACCAGCGCTTCTTTTTTTTGTACGATATTTCTAAATAATACCCATTCCTTGGGGTGTTTGTGTCTAGATCAATATTTTAATTATTTCTAAGCTGAATAAATTTTTTAGCAAGACAAATTATAACAAAAGTCAGGAAGTTTAAGCTTTGATAATATAACTGAAACGTTGACTTACAAAATTAGCTAGCAATAGTAATAACAATTATACATAGACTTGGAATACCATTTCACATTTTTTGTAGTGTCCGTGACTTTCAATAATGAGTATTCAATATTTCACAGTGAATCCCCAAAAATGTAAACAAACTAAGATTATAGAAGTGCATTCAATTCTAAACATCATGATTCTTCAAATTTTATAATATTTTTTTGCTTTTTTATTTTAATTGGCTTACTATATATAAACAAGTTTGATTTTATTATATTTTATTTTTACAAGTGGTAATTTATGTGTATTCCCAAGGTTTTGCTCTGCAAACACATTAACTCATGTAATTTCCATTATAAAAGAAATCCATTTCTTTCTTAGAGCAATCGGCATATAGCCTGCCCTGCCACAATCTGATATAGCCTCACCGGTGTACTTTTTTGCCAAGCAAAATCCCCTTTGAAACCTTATCGGCAGCGCTTTCATTTGTCTGTTCACCTATAAAAGCTGTTGTCTCTCTGAACGCAATCATCAGTCGCTCAGCAGTCAGTCAGCAGCATCAGCTCTACTTGCTTTTCCAACTGAGAAATAAATCAAATCAACAATCTCATCATGAACTTTTACAAGATCTTCGTCTTCGTTGCACTCATCTTGGCCATCAGTTTGGGACAGTCGGAGGCTGGTTGGCTGAAGAAGATTGGCAAGAAAATTGTAAGTTCTTTTACTTAAAAATATTCCTTTCAAATGCTAACTCATGTCTTTCACCATAGGAACGCGTTGGTCAGCACACTCGGGATGCCACAATCCAGGGTCTGGGAATCGCTCAACAGGCCGCTAACGTGGCTGCTACAGCCAAGGGCTGAACTCAAACACCGAGAATCCACATAAAACTATATTTAATAACTTATTTATTTTACATAAACATAAGTCAATAAATGGTGTGAAAATTTAATATTTGGTATTTTCTTGATATTTCTTAAACGCTTAATTAAAGTGGGAATTATGATTTTATAAATCAATTTATCAATCATGTCAACGCAATTTCTTTCAGCTACTGTTCAAAGTAAAAATTTAATTAAAAAAACTTAGATAAAGATCTGGAGAGCATTAAAATCTCTAAGGATCTTGATATTTTAAAAGCAACAGCCCAATTCTTTGATTCTAAAACTCCTCTTTATAATACTCTAAAAATAAAAGAAACTACAGAAAGCAAAACTCAGAGCGAATCCAAAATCTTCAGAATTTTTTGATCAACCAACATTATTTTTATCGGGTTTATAAAGCATTATTATACGCTTGCAGGCAGAACTACCACAGAGCTTTAGTCTCCCCTCTCCTCTGAGTGATACTAATTCGCCCAGGAGCAGTTAAGAAGGTGAAACATTGGACTTATTCCTTTACCAACAATTAATCTTTAATCTTAATATTGTCTGAGCAAAATATTTTTAAATATATTTTAAAATATAAAAAAAAAAAAAAATAAATAAACCTTAAATGTTCTTTAGTTTTTGAAAATTTGTATTTCAGAAAAACAAATTTATAAATTTTTGCGTTATGGCGTTTTACCCCAAACTCTGAAAATGTAATTCTCCTAAATTTTTGGCAACATCCTCCTCCTATAATTAATCGAATCCTGGAATTTATTATTATAAATCCCTTATAAATCCTCAAAATATTACTGCCTAACGAACGCCATATCCATGGGCTTCATCATGGTTACCTAAAGTGGCTCTATTGCTAATAATATCAATTAGACGTCGTTTAGAAATTTGCTACTAATTTTCTTTAATTTTTATCCCTTTCAAACAATTGTTCTTTGCTATATAGGTAATATAACTCATATTAGTGGATGGACTATAATATTAATAAAAACTAAGAAAACCCCGAAAATCCAATTACGGACAGAGTAGTAAAGAGTGATTCCTGACAGATTGGATTTCTCTCGGGTACTTTTTCTTCGCGGAAGTCCCCGTTCGTGCCTTATCGGTCTGATGTTTTCAGGGTGTCAGTTACCTATAAAAGCAACAGCACTGTCTATCCCAATCATCAGTCGTTCAGTACTCACTGCAACAGCAATATCAAAAGCATCAGCTATTATCCAGACAGGAATACACAAGCCACCTCATCATGAACTTCTACAAGATCTTCGTCTTCGTCGCCCTCATCCTGGCCATCAGCTTGGGACAGTCTGAGGCTGGCTGGCTGAAGAAGATTGGGAAGAAAATCGTAAGTCTTTTGAAGTCCGGAACTTAATTACAGTAGCTAACTAATATCTCTTCCTCAGGAACGCGTTGGCCAACACACCCGGGATGCCACCATTCAAGGTCTGGGAATCGCCCAACAAGCCGCTAATGTGGCCGCTACGGCCAGAGGATGAAAACGATCCTGAAAATATTTATAACTATCTTTAAGAAAACTTATTTATTTTATTTCGATACTTGTCTTGGTTCATGTTAATAAAAACAAAAACCCTAATGAAAATAATTATGTTTTCTTTTAAAATCAATTTAAAAAACTTAATTTAATATTGGTTGGATTTCTTAATAATATTTATGTGGAGCTATCATATATATGAGATTAAGACGCATAAATTTAAATACAACATTTATAAAAATGTAGTGAATAATAATGAATGATAATTAGTTGTCATATTTTCTTATAGGTTTTTCTTTATAGAAATATATATATATTTATATGTTTAAAATTATAGATTGATTCCGTTTTGATTTAAGTAAGTATTTGTCCCTCATAGTTCCAAAAGCTATTTTATTGTGAGTTCGAACGAATCACCAATCAATGAGATGGTTGATGGCATTAAGGTGCTTACTACAAGCTTGGTTTAAAAAATAACCTTTAAAATACCATTTAGCATTAAAAATTTAAGACTGAACTATTTGTTTTCTGCTTTAACATTTCAAAAATGGGAAAACCTTGCATCTGTCAGAATATCTCAAAATGAAGAGGTACATCACTCTGGAGCATAAAAAATAATCTACATAGTTTAAAGTACTATTTTAAGGGCTGATTAAGATTTTTATTTCTATACTTAGAAAATTTTTTAGACCGATCGAAAACGTTTACAATTGTATTTACATTTATGTAACTAAAATAAAACGACTTTAATCTAAAAATCTTTATATGTTTCAGATAAAATTTCTATTTCTATTTCTATTATAAAATTACAAAAAAAAAGATCTAGTATTGTCCGACCTTAATCCAAACAAAGAAATCACTTGGATTTCTAAAACTTTTTACAGTGGTTCCCCTTAAATAAATGTATGAAAACCCCGAAATCTGATATGGATTATGACTACAGTTTTTAAGAGTGATTCCAAGCGGATTGGACTCCTCTCGTGTACTTTTTTGCTAGGAAATCCCCGCTCATTCCTTATCTGCCGGCACCTTTCGAGCTGTCAGTTGGGCTATAAAAGCTGAAGCCCTTCCTATTCCAAGCATCAGTCGTTCAGTACTCACTGCACAGCAATATCAACAGGATCACTCCACAACTCCTTCCAAACCAGGAATTATCCAGCAGTTTCATCATGAACTTCAACCAGATCTTCGTCTTCGTCGCTCTTATTATGGCCATCTGCTTGGGACAGTCTGAGGCTGGATGGCTAAAAAAGATTGGCAAGAAAATTGTAAGTTTTTTTGACTTAAAATATATTTGAAAAGTAATTAACCCATATCCTTCTCCGCAGGAACGCGTTGGCCAGCACACTCGGGATGCCACTATCCAGGGTCTGGGAATCGCTCAGCAGGCCGCCAATGTGGCAGCCACCGCCAGAGGATAATTTGTGAACCTGTCGTCTATAACATTAATTTATTTATTTAATTTAAAAAATACATTACTTATTATATTAAAAAAATAAATATGAATTTAAACTGAAAAAATTGAATATTCATTTAATAGATTAGAAAATTGTTCAAATACCTTAACCAGTTAATTACGAAAATAGTTGCCTTGGAATATTTTTTTTCTATCTTAGTATCTTCTCATAACCTGTAAGACTTTTCCAAAAACATTATTAATTACTATTTAATTAATAAATTATTTTATTATATTATTAATAATTTATGAATTATTTATTTTACTGTCTATTTTAATTTAGAGATTATAATATTAATAAATGACAAGCAAGACACTTTGTTCATCCTGTAACTTTAGAATTGGTTTCAACATTTAATATGTCTTAATGCTTAAAAGTTAAGCATTCTCTGACCAAAATGATCTGCTTCTATTATAACAAATTGACTAACTAATAATATCATCAGTTAGCTATATATATTTCTCGATTTGATCTTAGAAAAATTTTAAACTAATATATTTAAAAATTGTGTTTATATACAGGTTAATGGAAATAACATTACTATTTATTCTTCTCACTAGATTTATTTCCATTTTGCATTCTTCGAAAAATAGTTTTTGTCTGTTTTAGTTTAGTTAGTTTAGTTTTATACTGGAAGAAAATAGATCTAGAATATATATCTTCTTTAAATGTTTCTTATGTAAATATAAAGACAAAGATATATATATTTTTGATTGATTTATTTTCTTAAATTTTTAGATTTTATAAATTAAAATAAATAAGGCAGTTCGGTTAAATGCTGGGGCATTTCAGGGTTCGACTTTAACCTCTAGCAGTGGCCGCCACATTGGCGGCTTGTTGGGCAATTCCGAGGACCTGAATGGAGGCATCCCGAGTGTGCTGGCCAATGCGTTCCTATAGAGAAAATCATATTAATTTCCTTAACTTTATGTTTCTTAAGTAGAATACTTACAATTCTCTTGCCCAGCTTCCTTAGCCATCCAGCCTCCGACTGTCCCAAGCTGATGGCCAGGATGAGGGCGACAAAGACGAAGATCTTGTTGAAGTTCATTTTGGAGATAGGATTTTCTTGGAAGAGAGCTGATGCTGTTGCAGTGAGCACTGAGCGACTGATGATCGAAGCTGGCAGAGATAAAGCTTATATACCGAAGCCAGCTTAAAGATGCTGATGCTGCAAAGTCGGGGATTTTTTGCTGGGACAAAAGTTCACTCGATGGAATCGGATCGAAGCTCCCATAGACCTGATACTGGCACTTGGTGTTTCAGAATGTGTGGCGCCCACCTATCATATTAATCTATAATATGTTTTTCCTATTTTATAAGCATTTTATGTCAATCAGTGTCAATCAAATCAATATTTAAATCTTTGTCATTTATTTTATTTATTTATTTAAAATATTATTGAAAATATATTATATATATGAGTTTATTTAAAAAAATAGTAAAATATTATAACAACATTACATTTATACTACTAACTTGTAATTAAAAAATATTTATTCACTACTAAGTTATAATTATGACTTTAACATTCAACTTTTAAAAGTTTTGAAAATATATAAAGTACTTTACCAAAAGATTTCTAAGAGTACTTCCCCAGCTGAGCTTTCCCCAAATTAATCAATAAAAGATGCCAATTCCTTTTCGCTCAGAGAAAATCCCCTTTCATCGCCTTATCAAAATCTCTGAAACCTGATGTCTAGATGATTTTTTTTGCAGCAGATTTATTATTAGTTCGGTTATCAGCAGCTCAGTTCTTACTAATTCAGGCATATTAACAAGAGTACCACATGTTTTTAATACATAAATAAGTTTAGAATATATAATAAAATTTTATAAGATAGAATTATAAATTAAAACATATAATAATAACTTTAACAAGATCTAAGTTTTCATCCTGCTTATTTCGGCCATACATTAACTTCAAAGAAAAAAGTATTAACAACTAACTCTTTATAGAGTTTTCCCAACTTACTCTTTATAGTTTTAGATAAGCAACATTTGAAGAAAAGCATAAATTTGTATATATATTTGTATTAAAAAGTAATAGGAAATCAACAATTCAATTTATTGAACTTATATAATAGAAATATAAATAGCTGACTTATTTAGAAAGATTAATATAAATTGTAGAAAAAATATTTCTGAGAAATAAAAGGAATGTGAACCATAACAATATATTCACATAGCAACAAATAACTTAGCAATTTCCTGAACTGAAACCCCCGTTGCCAACACAGCTTGGACTTTACCATAAAAGAAACCACATATTTAATTCCCGCATTCAAACATTGTAAATTTAAATAGTTTTGACAGCAAACCATTGCAAAGAACAAAAAGCGCCTCGGCCCATTAAAAGTCCGGGAAATAACGCCAAACATTCGACCGGCAAGCGAAATGGATTAATCAGCAAACACGTTTGGCTCGGCTTCCCCATAAAAAAACAAAAACAAAAAACAAATAGCAAACACAACAAATTACTCAATGGGTTGAACGATCTACTGACACATACGCGATACCTCGAACTAGACTTAATTGATGACTTGGAGAAATGTTAGTCAACAGCTGCTACTATCAATGGAATGTCTTCACTAACAAAAGTCCCTCCTGTGATCTTTGCTTAATTAAAAGCATGTAAAGGCTTTGTAAAAGTTGTTAATGGCTAAAATTTACTACAAATTAGTTTTATGAATGGAATACTTGCGTGTGAATTTTGTTTTATAAAAAAGCACACCGTACTCAGTGGTCCCAGCGATCCCACAGAATGGGAACCCGCACCCAAGTACTATAGATCGGATGACGCGGTGTCATTGTGATTCAAGTGATCAATCAAGCTCGAGGGCGACGAAGGGGGTCACACCTGATTCTTTCTTCTGGCTATATATTCGCGCTATATATGCATAAGGCGGCTCTCTTTATCAGCGCCTCTCGTTTATCAATTTCTGTGCCGCTGTGAATCCCAGGGAAAAAGTTCCCCCATCTGCCAATGGCTTCCCTATCTGCAGGCCAGACAAGGCCAAGATGTTCAGGCATTGTCTCCAGGTGGTCTTGGGGTCTGGTAATCTGTCAGAGGCGGGAATTTGGATTCCGGGGATGTCTGCTGGCCTACTTAGTCACCCTGGTGAGGAGTTGCTTTTCAGGGGAAATATTAATATTATGAGAAACATTGGTAAATTATAAAATATGTATAAAAGTATAAACTAAAGGTGTTTAGAATAATCCAACAACTTAACTAGTTCCTTTTGGGCTTCTTAGTTCTCAAAGTTTCCTAACTTATAAAAGAAAACCCCATACAAAGTCCCGAACTAAAAAGAATCCCTCTTAATAATCCTTTTTACACAGACCTAAGACTATTTAAGGCTCTTCTTGGTAGAGTACAAGGCAGCTCCCTCCACTTGGTAGTTGAGTAGTTGAGCATTTTTCGGTACCAGTTGCGGCATTTACTGACTTACTCACGCTCCTGTGAGCTCTACCAACTTAATTCCAAGGATGAGCACGAGTCGGAGGATGAGTATGGGGATAAGGACTCGTCCTCGTCCTGGCAGATATGACGCAGGAATCGCTCCCTCCTATTCTGTGTCTCCGGCTGCCACTTGTAGCTGTCACTCAGCGGTTAATTCGAGCGATTTTATTTACATTTTGCAAGGGCAACAGAACCGGAAAGGAGCAACAACGAGGCGAAGTCAGGGCCCAAGATGAATAAAGCGTTTTTACTTGTTAAGGAAATTAGTGGCATATCCTGACAAGGCGCACATCATCCTCGGAGCTTCCTAGTCTCAATTTCTAGCCTCTATTTCCCGACTCGTCCTCCTCCTGGCCGCACACCCCAACTGTGTGTGTGTGTTTACTTCCCCTGCTGTATGATTTAATTCATTTGTTGTCTTTGCTGCGAGTCTATTGTCTGCCCCTCGTTGTTGGTTTTTTATGGTCGAAATTAAAGTTACATTTTCGTGGTGGTTGGTATTATTATGTGTCGATGCGAGTGAAGGCCTAAATCCATCCCCCTCTTAAGGGATCAAGTACAGTTGCGGCACTGCTTTAATCCAGCATTTCAGTTTATAACTTTAAAATTTTATGGCCATTAAGAATTAACGAATCAGAAGGCAACTAGGATTTTAGTTTTATTTCCTTTTCAAATAAGTTTATAGATACTATGCACTGAGAGCAACAAGGAGTTTAGATATAGCCCTTACAATAAGAAAACATATTTAAAAAATATAAAGAAAATATAGAAAGTATGGTAAAACAGAGACATTATTATCTTCTTTTATAAATAAAAGGATTAGCTTCTTTATTTAATCCTTAAATCAAAATCACACCTACTTTTGGTGTTAAATAATTCCCAGAGATAATATTAACTAACTACAACTATGCTCAAGTAATTAATATACTTTATTTACACATTTGTACCTTTTGCTAAGCCATCATTTGATGCCTAGTAATTATAAATTTTTATTGGCAGCTGGTCAAACAGATAAGCAAAGAAAGTCTTCTTTATAATTTAAATGGGAATCCACAGCAGTTTTTTCCGCCTTATACCGAGAAAAATCCCCGTTGAGACCTTATCAGCGGCACTGTCTTCGCTATAAAAGCGTTGTCTCTCGGAAATCCAGTCATCAGTCGCTCTCTGTTCTCACAGCAACAGCTATATCAACAGCTTTAGTAATTTCGCTTTCCGATATTCAAGGAATTAAAAAGAGCTATCTCCACTATGAACTTCAACAAGATCTTCGTCTTCGTCGCCCTCATCCTGGCCATTAGCTTGGGACAGTCGGAGGCTGGCTGGCTCAAGAAGCTGGGCAAGAGAATTGTAAGTTAAATTTATTCTTTAAAATATATTTAAATGCAAAAACTAACCCCTTATTTATACTTATAGGAGCGCATTGGCCAGCACACCCGCGATGCCACCATCCAGGGCCTGGGAATCGCCCAGCAAGCCGCCAATGTGGCAGCCACCGCCAGAGGTTGAGGCTGCAATGTCCCTCAGAGGACTCTCCTAGGATATCCTGCTTAATTATAAACACTTATTTATTTGCAATCACATAGAAATAAACCATATTAGGAATTACAACCCCGTAATTTACATATGTGTCTGGGTGTTATTCTTATTTTTTATTGGGCTTGATTACACTTTCCCAGGGTGGATGTGCATTCCGGGCTTTCCCACAGTTTTCCGGAGATTTTCGAGTTCCCGGGCTGGCAAGTGTAAGGGCTCCCCTGGGCCATAGACCTTGTGCACCTCCTGATGGTGGTCATTTCGGGCACAAAACGCGTCTAAATGTCAAAACACTTGTGAACGTGAACCTTTTTCAGGACGGGGCGGGGTTCGGGTTGAAGTTGAAATGGGTCTTGCCCTTGGCCCATGTGTGCTATGTGTGTGTATGGTGTGCGGTGTGTGGCATGTTGTGTTTTGTGTGTTCGGCTGGTAATTTGCTTTGATTTACTTACATGAACGGAGGTCGCGACACGTGACCGCAGAGTTTACATTAAATTATCGGAGCTCCTTGTGGAAATGATTACACAAGTTTCGCGAAAAGAAAATACACGGAGTTGGGGTAATGAGATTGGAATATACTCCCTGGCTGAAACTACTTGAAAATTAATGAGTTTTTGAAACCTAATGCATTATCTGTAAGCATTTCTTAGTCTAAATTGATAGGTAGCTCGATCTATATCAAAGTATCAAAGTGGTTTAAGTAAATTACCTATTGATTTTCTTTTATATTTTATGGATTTTGAGTTTTGCACTCCCTGGCTGAAACTACTTGAAAATTAATGAGTTTTTAAAACCTAATGCATTATCTGTAAGCATTTCTTAGTCTAAATTGATTGGTAGCCCGATCTATAGTCTAATCAAAGTTGTTTAAGTAAGTTATCTATTGATTTTCTTTACTTTTTTATGGAATTTTAATTTTTCCCCAAGTTTAAATTTGGATAACCGCATCCGAATCAATTTTAAAGGCACTTCCGATGTCGCCCGGTGGCTGAGGCCTAATTACACGGCATCTCCATCGGATTAGGCCAACTCGCCTGGGAAATCGACAGCTTGGGCCGCCAATCGCGGGGCTCGACGCCTCCGGCTGAAAGCGCTAAAAGCCAGGGCACATGGTCTGAATTATTGACAGATTAGAACACAGCATCCATCCTGCGTTCGTCAGTCCGCCAGTCAATCATTATCATTGGAAATCCAACTTGCAAAGGCTCAAGGCGGAAGGTGGGAGGAGACTTTGGCAGCTGCCAAATGATTTGAATAACAATAAAGATCAGCTTTTGTCTGCCGGCTGTATTTTGTAATTTATGCATTGATTTCCTCACTCTCGCAGTAATAATCATTTTGAAATTACATAAAAAGGAGACTGGCTTTTGCCGCCCGCCCGTTGCGCGGAGATTGTAAAATTTGAAAATTTCATAAGCGCAAATCCGGGAAAATCATGCGTAAGCCCCTCGAACAGCACTCGAGAATCTGTTGGAAAATATGTGTAATATATGTAATGTGCTACGCAGCTTCTAATAGGGGAATATGTGTGTATGGCACCCTGCTAGGCCACTCCTCCTCTTCAGAAATCGTTTACAAGCCATTGAGAAGCCGCCGATGTATCAATAATATTTGCCCAGCGAGTTCAAAGGTGGTGAAAGTTGTTTTAAAAAATATTACACGCAGATGGGCGACTCGAGCGGAGACTAATGTCTGACTTAATTTCTTTTATGGCTCAATATAACCATTATTCGCACTACTCGAGCGTAATCAGCAAATTTAAATTCAATTCGCCTGCCAGGCAGTTTAGACTTGGCCAAAAGGGCGTTACCAGGCGAGTGTCAGATGCAGTCAACCATTTCTCCCTTCCTTTCAGAGAAGTAAATTGCGGTTTCACTTTCTTCTTAACGATTTCACTGCCATCTCTCGTTGCGACAATTTATCATATTTAAAATGCCATAATCTGTGTGCCATGCCAGAGGCTGTAAGCGATGAAAATGCACTCAGTTCTCAGTTGAAAATAAGATGAGTGAGGTTTAAAGTTTTCTTTAATGGACATAATATTTAATTTGATGGAAAAGAATACCAAGAAAGGTTTAAGTAACCAACTGTAACCAATGGATTATTTTTAACTATGACTTGTCCAAAACTGAGGGTATTAAAATGTCGACTCAAAAAGTCGTATTTTTGAGGTCTTCTTGGGAGCATAATTTGGCCAAAAATTAAAATATAGCCAAATGCCGTGTAGTTCCCGATTCGCCGTTAAAATCTCAATTATTTGACACTAAAATAATACAAAAATTAAACAAAAAAAATTTTCCAATTTTTCAAAATTTGATAAGGGGTTACATCATTAAAATTGTCAAAAATTGATAAAAAATTTATTTTGTTTTATTTTCAAACTAAGTATGCAGATTAATTAACCAAATAAAAACCATCATTGAAAAGCTTTCCGAATTGAAATTAATTCTGTTTTGGCTTAGTTATGGATATTTTTTGGTCTGACTTTTCCAAAAAATTAGGGTATTAAATTGCCGACTCAAAAATGCGTATATTTGAGGGCTTCTGGAGCGCATAACTTGGCCAATAATTAAATGATAGCCAAATGCCGTATATTTTTCGATTCGCCGTTAAAATTCCAATTAATAAACAATAAAATACCTAACAAAAATTGAAATAAAATTTTTGTCAATTTTTCTAAATTTTGTAAGGGGTTACATTATTAAAATTGTCAAAATTTGACTAAAAAGTTTATTTCTTTTAATTTTTAAACTCAATATGCTGATTAATTAACCTTATAAAAACTAACATGGAAAAGCTTTCCGAATTGAAATGAAGGCTGATTTGGCTTAATTATGGAAATTTTTTAGTCTGACTTGTCCAAAAAATTAGGGTATTAAATTGCCGACTCAATAATGCGAATATTTGAGGGCTTCTTGACAGCATAACTTGGCTAAAAATTAAATGATAGCCAAATGCCGTATATTTTCCGATTCGCCGTTAAAATTCCAATTATTTAACAATAAAATACCTAGAAAAAGGAGAAATAAAATTTTTCCCAATTTTTCAAAATTTTATAAGGGGTTACATCATTAAAATTGTCAAAAATTGATAAAAAATTTATTTTTCTTAATTTCCTAAATTAATATGCAGATTAGTCAGCCAAATAAAAACTAACATGGAAAAGCTTTCCGAATTGAGATTAAGGCTGTTTTGGCTTAGTTATGACAATTTTTTTGTCTGACTTGTCCAAGAAATTAGGGTATTAAATTGACTACTCAAAAATTCGTATATTTAAGGACTTTTTGAGAGTATAATTTTGTCAAAAATTAAATGATAGCCAAATGCCGTATAAGGTATTTATTGAAAATGAGAAATAAAATGTTGGCCAATTTTTCAAAATTTTATAAGGTGATAATACAGCGTCGCTTAAAAGTATGCAATGAATTAAAACTTTAAGAAACGTGTATTTTATAGTCTGTTGTCTTTAAAGCTTTGGTGGTAATAAACCCAGTTTAAATCTAACTAAGCGAAGTTCGAAGCTTTAATAAAACTAAATAAATACTCGTATTCGCAGCTGGTTAGTTCACTTTCATCATCAACTCGGCATTGCAATCAGAGCAGGGACCGCCATAGAGTCAGTTGCTTTGATTCCATTTCCAGGACTCAGACGGCATTCTAAACGTGTTATAAATCACACAGATAGACGAGTTCCGCACACATGAGCACACAAGAGCATCCATATTGGATGGTTTCCATTTTTTTTTTGTTTTATTGGGTTTTGTGGAGCAATGCGAAATAAGAGCAGCTCTCGTCGGGGCGACAACAATGCAAAACAATTCAATTTATGAAATATTTTCCCCCATTACTGCCTTCGAGCTCTGGCCCAGTATCTTTGTCTATGCCGCAGATAAATGTGTGAGCGAGTTTGCCGGGAAAATGTCATGTCGGGAATTACATCTCATACGCAATTTGGGAATCCCCTGCCATGGACAAGATTTATTGCCAGCTTGACGATTAACAAAGGTGGACCCTGGAACTCTGTCTCTGGCTCTGGCTCTGACTCTGGCTCTGGATGTGACCCCCTCTTTGGCTCTTGGGCTGTGTGTGTGTGTGTCACCCTTAACCCCTCACCCCTTTCGAACAATTTAATAAACAGGCAAACAACAATGGCAGTGCTTTTGGGTGCCTTTTTGAGGACAAAACGAAATGAAATTGTTTGTCCCAACGACATCGCATGTAGGCATTTTTTATTGTATACGAGTATATCCTGAGTCCTGGCCATTGAACCGAGGTCCTGTCAGCGCATAACTTTCCCGGGGCAATAAAATCTATTCAATTGTTGCCAGCTTCCAGGCCACTGCCTGCCAATGAGATCCTTTCGATCAGATCGCGTCAGGATAGATAGGACAGGAATTCCACTCAGCAATATGAATATGAATGGATAAATGGGAGATGTTGCTTCAACAAACGAATGCGTCACATAGCTGGATGACCTCATGGACTCCCCAGATTCTTATTAAAAATATTACTTGAATTTTTTGAATATGAATAAAGAAAGGGAAGGGGAAAAATATATGGTAAAACCCAATTTGACTTATATCTTATGCTTTTAAATAAACAACATCACTTATATAATTTTTTATTATACAGAATTTGTTCTTAAATTAAAACTTGTTGGCATTTTTTATAAATTGAACCTATTTGGAATGGTAGCTCATATAATGTAAATTTACAATCGTAGTTAATGAGCAGAATGTGGCATTAAATGTAAAAGCACATAGCCATAAATTACGGGCTCCTTTTACAGGCTGAATGGTAATAAAAATCAAATAAAGGCTTGTAAATGAATTTATGACATAAAGTTAAATAAAAGGGAAAACATAATAGTTCAACAAAAAATTCAACACTCATAAAAGTTGTAAATTAGTAAAGACTTTAAGAAATCCAATTTAAAATAAATACATTAAAAATTAAACTATTATATGTATGCATTTCCACATCTTAAGATAATTAGTAACCACATTACTTAGAATAAATTTCCCCTTGATCTTTGTAGACTATTTTTCATTAATTATTTCTGGCCAAGATAAGCGAACAATCCAATTAAAACTGGCATCGCACGCAAAACTTTTGACTTTCAATTAATAACAATTTGATGCCTCAGCAGCTCCTGCCCGGAATCAGGACCTCCTTCCAATGCGGAGATAAAAGATAAAAGTAAGGAAAGCGCTCGGGCCGAAAAGGGACATTTCCGTCTGACAGGCACACGTCAGGTCCTGGCGAGGCGTAAATTAATCTCGATCCCTGGCAGCGAGTGGCGAAAAAAATTATTAATGAGGCGCGCATGTGTGAGTGGGAAAATTTCTTAATCAAGGCGCACCAAAAATCGGAGGAAAATGGCTGCAAACGCAACAGGGCGAGCGACCCTCATTAACGGGAAATTAGTTTTGCTCTGATTTCTGTCATCTCGCTGGATCTGGAACTCGGGGATTCCCGCTAACAATGGGGACAGCTCTCCTTTTGGCCAGGGGTGATTAAATGCGGAAATGAGGCAAACACCAGGTCCTGCCGGTCGCTGACACTTTGGCGATTAGCGCAAATCAAAGAAAAGAAAAAGCGATTCCTAGGTGTCGCAATTGCAGGAAATTAGTGGGCCAAAACAGGGACGCGAATGGTCCTCGATGGAAGGTCCAGGGGCGAACAATAGATCTGGGGATTAAGTCCTGGACGAATTTCATTTGAATTAATTTTCGGCACTCAAGTGCCACACATAAATCCTCTTCCCTCTGCCGGGCATTATGTTAATGTGAACTCTTGTCCTGTTCTGGTCCTGTGTTGCGTCCTTTGCTGGTCTGGCGATATTCGAGACTGCACTGGAAAAAACCATAATGATTTAGTTCTAGGAAATTTGAATATAATATCACAAGGGGGGATTCTAGATAAATATAAGAATATTTTTTATATATTTCTATTTGGCGTCAGAAAGTAATGTTTTTAATCCATTTAAGCTATTATTTTTCTAAGTGCAGCTAGGGGAAGAGTGTATTGTGTGGACACCTTTTGAGTGCACTTAATTATGCGTGAATCTTGCAGTGAATTTTCCCGAATTTTCCCAACGTTTCTGCCTCATTTTACACCAAATTTGCTGCGATTATACTTCACTCTTTATGCTGCTGTCAGCGGCAGGTACAGTCTGACCTCGGTACAGTTGGACCCCAATTATGCGATGACTCGTGCTCTCTATATATAGAATTTCATTCGCATTTTTCAATTACCTACCAATCTAGGGCTCAGTTTTCGCTTTCTTTGCCCAACCTCTCCTATCCACTTCACATTGTTTGTCCTTTGGCCGTTGTTTGGTTTATTGATATGTTGTCGTTGCGGTCCTCTGGGGAGAAGGTCCTGGCAGGACTCGGTTTCGGTATCGGTTTTGGTTTTTCATCTCGATCCGAAGCGAACATCGTACTTCCCCAATAATTTGTTTAATGGCAGCGTAAAAAATTAGACCATATTGAATGTCAATTGTTTGATTTTTTGATTAAGGTTCGGTTTCCCATCTTCGGTGGCTGATTCTGGTCTGTTTGCTCTCAGCATTGATTAAATATTGAAAGAGTAAAGTAGCGTAACTTGAGGCTCTCCTGATCCGGAGTTACCCCTGAAAGCGGAGAGTTCTCGACTTTACAATATATTTTTAATAACAATTTTGGAAGTCGGATAGGTGGGCAGCTGTGGCGGCTTTGCGTCATCCAGTGGCATCATCATTAATCAAAACTCTTTTTTATTCTTCACGGCCCAAAGGACATTAGCATAACGAGGCAGAAGGGAAGAAATAAGGGGAAAAAAGAAAGCAAAGTCGTGTCAATTTACGCGCCAGTTCCAAAAAGGACGAAGAAAGCCAAAGAAAACACTTTGCACGAGGCTTAAAAATTGCAAACGGATATGGAAAGTCCCAGTAGCATTTTCTCCCCAGGTTTTCCCAGGGAGTCAGTCGCACATGTGCCCTGGTTCCCAGCCCAACTATTTAGCGGCAAAACATCATTAATTTTTACAATCGCTGCGTCTAAATTTTGATGCTGATGCTGATGCTGATGACATCAACGCCCAAATCATTTCTGTCACGCCAGGACGCTTCCGCCCAACCGCCGCAGTCTGTCCTCCCCTCCATTGTTGTTGTCGCTACATTTGCAATTTTTATAAATTCGCAAAAGGAAGTTGACTGGAACATATGTCGCGAGGGGGTTCCCCGAAGTCGGTAAGTGTCTTGAAGAGCCCGTTACTTTTGACGTGTTGCTGATTGGCGCCAATGGCAGTTTATGGAGGGTACGAATACCAGTGCTGGCAACTACGGAAATTATTCAACTTACATTTTTTTTTAAATATAATGAACTCTAAAATTAAATATTAAGCCCCAAGAAAATTAAAATGAACTCTAAAATGAACACAAAAATATATGAAAGAACTCTAAAATGAAAAACTAAGCCTCCAAAATGAACAAATGATCCCCAGAATGAATAAAAGCTCCATAAAATAAATGAATGAAATCCAAAATAATTAAATGAACCCTAAAATGAATAAATGAACCTTAAAACTGAACGAATGAATGCTAAAATGAATAAGTGTAACCTAAACTAAATGAATAAACCCTATCTAAGAATGAACTCCCTAATTTTAAAACGAGTTAAGAGCGCCATAGGAGATTTATAGATGATATAGTCTTAATAGCAGCCACAGTCGTAAGAGAATCATTCTCATAAGTAGCTCTAAACCAGCTAACTCACCCAACACTGATGAAAGAACATTTTCCTTCTGGCTTCCGCCATCGGATTCGCGCTAAATGAATGCAAATTTTTATTTAAACATTTCGCTAAATGGCAACGAGCTGTCAATATGTTTGTCCGTATCTTCATTGTGTCATGAGAAGTTCGCGAACTGAGGGCGAGACCCTGCAAGACGGGGCGGAAGTTGGCCGTGAGTGCTAGTGACAGCTTGAAAAATGGCAAGTTGAGGCAAATTTGATTTGCACTTCGTGTTAACACACTGATTCGCATCGAATGAGTTGGAGTATCTGATGGATCTCCTTCTGCTTCCCGGAGGCGCAACTGTACTGCTCGTCGAGCTCATGAATACGTTGATTAAACAGGGGCAGGCAAAGCCCCGAATGACCAGCAGCAATGTCCTTCGACCCTTTAAATTGAATACTTACAAACAGGACCTAACGAGCGTAAAATGCGTTCTGAAGTTTGGCAGCATCATCACCGTCCACATGGCAACCTTCAACCCTTGCGTGTTAGCCAATTAACAGACCGTTGACCACTTGACCAGCCGGAGAAAGTGTTTTCCCCTCTCACACCCAACCCCTGCTGTCTAATTGAAAGTCATTGTGTGTGTTGAACACAATTTTAAAGTCCTCCGCGGTGTGGCACATTTGTCGCATGAGCTTGCAACCTCAAACAGATCGGAACAGAACGGAACAGGTTGTACAGCTGGCATGGGGTTTGGGATTCCCCGCTGACCAGCATGGCCACCGGCTCGCTGGTAACTGTCAAATTTGACAAATGACTGGTCAAGCGGGTCGCGGCCTCGGCTCGTCCTGTCCAATTGTCCTGCATGAGTGGGCAATTCCTGGCGCTGTTTTTTCGGTCATGTGGTCATTGCACACAAGTTAAACAGCTGGCCAGCTCCACCTCCTCTATAAAAGGGATCAAGCTTTAAAAAAGGACCTGCCTTTACAGCGAAATATATAATATATAATATACATAATATATAATATATATAATATATAATTTATATAATATATTCGCTTCAGATATCTAAATAAAGCTAAAATAAATCAAATATGCATAAATAAATCTACAAAAACATGGTTGGTGGAATATAAGAGTATTAATAGCACAATTTTGATTCATTTAAATATATTTTAAACAAGAATTTGAATATATTTTGAAATACTTTCAGTAAGCAATTTGAATATCTTTTCAAATACTTTTCAGTTGGCAAAAATTCCACTTCAAATAAATAAGCTTAAGGGGGAAATTTGGTGCTTATTATTTTCCATATCGCGGAGCGTGTCAAGCCTGTCACAACCTTATCATTACCGCCTTTATCTCACCTAATAACTGAGTGAAATTGAAACAGCTTAACCCTTATAAACAAGTCACAGCTGTCAGAGCCTTAACCCCCTCAGACCTCACCCCTTTTCGTGCGATAAATCAACGCGTCAAATGGGAAAACGAGAGAGATTCCCTGTGAAAAATTACGAAATATGAACGCGGATGCAAAGTGTGTTCCTTCACCGTTAAAGTGAAACCCAAGGAGCCGGGGGGCTACCAAGTCAAACCGCAGGGATCGAGGGGAATCTGGAGGGAGGATTTGGGATTGGTTCGGGGACTTACAAGCGTCCAACATCAATCAAAACAGGCGACGAGCGTCGCGTTGCCTTCGATGATGATGATGCGATTTGCACTAACGATGCAATGCCATATAGCGATTCCTATATGGGATAACTCCCTCTCCGACACTCCCCCCTTGTAATCCTCACATGTGTGACAAGAAGTCATTTGAAATTGGTTGAAATTTAAAGTAGTTTGCCGCTCTCGCACGCGTCCTTCTTGGGAACCCTTTGGGATTTCCCTGCCGTGTCGAGTCCTTTGAATAATGATGATGATGTCGCCGACGTCGCGGGCTTTTCATCCGCCTTCTCGTTGGAAATTTGCATGTGAAATACAAATTTGGTTGGGGGAAAGCGCGGAATTTGGCATGTGGAATGCGCCATGTAATTTTCACGTCTGACAAAGTATCAATGCCAATGCCGATGACACGGAATCCGCCGCCGCCCTGCGTTCTTCGATCCCCTTTTTTCCCGAACTGCGGCGTCATAGTCCCACACATACGCACACACATGCCACAAATCGCCGGAAATCGTTTTTTACAGAACACAACAAAGAGTTGACACACTCGGAAAATAAATTAGAATGTTACAAACACTTTTTTAATATTTAACATATTTATTAGGATCAAACATTATTGTGCTAGAAATGTCTATAAATATTTTAGAGATTTAATTGCGAACAGCTAAGCAAAAAATAATAAAATAATATATATTACAGTCAGTTTTAAGGACTTTTTTTAGGACTATAATTTCTAGTATGCTGGAGATAAAATAAATAGCCAAAAACGAATGAAAACCACAGTTTTTAAGAACTATTTTGGTTAAGTCCACTAGCATCTCAATGATTGAAATTTCAAGGTATTGTAGGAATAAAATTATTTGAAAAGAACCCCATATTTAAATTCTCAAAAAATAGAACTAAACTTAAACAAAATTTTAAATTTTAAGCAAACGTTTTTCTCCATAGACTAAAAATAAAAGAAAACCGTTTTGGAGTGCAACCACACACACCCTTAGCACAAGGCCAGCCCCTCGTAATGTGTGCGTTTTCACGCCGTCTAGGGGGCGGGGTGTGGCCAAGCTCAGGGGCGGGGTGCAAAAAAATATCCCGCGGCGCTTTCGCTACACATCCTCAATCCACACAACAATGTGTGAAAGTTTTTTTCTGTCTCGCAGCCGGGCGAAATAAAAAACGAAGCTCCGCATGTGTCAGCCACAGGCTCTAGGGGAGAACCCCTTAAAAAAGAAAGGAACCCCCATTGGGGGGTTGTGTCTGCTACTGTTTAGTAGTTTTTAATGTTGTTTCGCTCCCCGAGGCTTCTTGTTTCTACTCCAAAATTAATTTGAACCACAGAAATGGCAACATTTCGATGATTAATGATTTGTTTTGCCCGCCTCACGCGATCTCTCCCTCTTGAAAATCGAAATTTGATATGTTTTCTTTTTTTCATTATCGGTTACAAGTGGAGATTATTATTATTCATTCCACTGTTAACGTAATTCATTAATAATTCTTATGACCGCTTGTCAGTGGGGGCTGCCAGGAGTGAAAGTCAAAAAAACAATCAAGTTAAGAGGTACAGTTGTGCCCAAAAGGATGCATGCAAATGGCGAACGGACTCTCTCCTTTCATCATTCAGCTTTTGGGGCCTATCGAAGCAGAAATGCCTCAAATTCATGTGCCACACATGCCAAACAGGGCCAATGTCAGCCTGCCCGGTACCAGATAGTAGACTCCATCTTCCGGAGATAGTAGACCCCCTTCTCCCGGAGGCAAACCCTTTAATGAAACGACATGCGGTTGCCGCAGAAACCGGCAAAGGACAACAGCGGGAGAAAATGAAAAAAATTGCCTCATCAAGAGGAATATTTAGACTAGAAGGTACTCACTTTTAGGATAAATATTTAATATTCAAAAAAGGAGATTGTATACCCAAAAATACAGGCTTACTTATTTTTGCTTGCTCTTTGGGAAACTTCGAGTTTGAGTTTGGGAAACTTATTTTAAATCAGGTTCAAATATCCTTTAGAATATTCTGACCAAATATCATTCCACGAACTTCTTAAAACCTCTAAAAAGGAAATAAAATCTTTATCTAAACTAAGCTACCCCAGGTCTAAAGCTCCAGGGTATAGCGAAAAAACAAATTTTGCAAACTTTAAAGTAAACAAAACGAGGACAGCATCTCATTCCGGCCCATTCCAAACAACCTTTCATCCTACCCTCGGGCCAGTGACTCTCCAATGCGTTTGACAAAATGACATCCCAGGGCTGCGACCAGGAGCAGGACCACCACAAAAAGGAGTGGGATCTGGAACACAGAACTGAGGGGATCCTGGCTGGAATCAGGACAACAATCAGGCCCATTGAGCCGTGCCTGGTGTTTGGCGACCGGCGACGTCGCCTGCGTGCTTCACGCTTTATTGGTTCCATTTCGCATGTGAAGAGCATCCTGTGGCCCTCATCCTGCTCCTTCTCCATCTGGGCTAATTTGCAAATAATATGCATGTGTGTCTTCCAGCGAGTGCGTGGCCATGGCATGTAAATTTACCAGAGAATCGCAAAAAGGGGACGCTGAAAAAAGGGGTTCCCCCAGCCTGCTGTGTTTGTTTGCTTTGGCGGTTTCCGCCATCAAAATTGGAAATTAGATTTGAAAATCCTTTCACCCAGCCTTTCTTTCTTTTATTTCCTATTTACTTTGGCAAATTAAGGTCGCAATTTTGCGCATTTCACTCCGTGTGTTTGCCTATCTTGGCCGCCGTTGCCTTTGAAGATTCCGCTTTCAGCTCACGTGGCCGCGTTGACTCAATCCTCGGGCCGAGAAGGACTTGAGGTCCTTCTATTTGCGGCCTCTTAAGGCGAACGGTAAACATGTTGCCAAATTTTATTTGTTGTGCCAATCTTTGATTTTTCAAGCGGTTTATCTCTGGTCGACTCTTATCGTGATGGCATTGACAAATCAACTTCTGGCATATCCTTTTGCAGTTTCTGGACCGCCTTAGGGGGCTTTTAGTGCCATAAAGTCTGCAGAGAAAATAATTTAAATGGTTTCCTAATACTTATAAATATTTTAAAATATTTCAATAATAAAATAAATACCCGCAGTAAACTTAAGTGACCTAAAACTTCTATACATTGAACAGAAAAGTATGCAATAATTTGTTTATTACGGGACAACCAGAGTGTAGCATACATTTATGGATTTTAAATATAGAGGTGTTAGCTCATTGAAGATTTCTGTGATATTTCGATAGTAATACTGATATTAACATATAAATAAATAAATAATAATATTTTTTTTAGAGAGCTTAAAATGTTTAAATAGCTAAAAATAGAAAACAAAAAGCTAGGTAAAGGAATATTTAATTTAGACACTTCAATTTCATACCATACTCCTTGACGATTTCTGTGATATTTCGATAATAATTCTAATATTAATATACAAATAAATAAATAATAATAATTTTTTAAGACAGCTTAAAATGCTTAAAAGCTAAAAATAGAAAACAAAAAGCTAGGTAAAGAAATATTCAATTTAGATACTTCAAATTCAATACCATTCTATATTCCTATATATATTGTACATCTTTTGTTTTAATTTGCCAAAAAATAACATAAGTGAGCACTATAAATTTCTAAATAATTTCATTAAATAATTTATTTGCTATTTTTGTCTCTGTGTGGTCCAAGTGAATCTTGTTTATGGTGCACCAATTGAATTAGATTGAATCCATTTCTATGAGTTGCCTGCCACAGAAGTGTGTCCACCTCTGACAGGAACGGAAGGAGACGGAAACTTTTCCATTATGCAAATGGCAGCTAGCGATAAGGATTCCAGCAGGTAAGACGCTGCTCGACAATTGATTATGATTATGATTGAGCGGCAAGCGCGCAAAAGTCAATAACAATAACATTATGCAGATGCAGATACAGATACAGTTGCCACAAAAGGCGTCCGAACAATGGGCCGGGGGGAATATGCCCCCCAGCCACTACCACGAGCACTTAAAATTAATGGAAATGTGTAGCCAACGCCACACACAAATAAAATTTAAATAAAAACCCCACGATGCTCGAGTACCTCCCCTCGACTCTCTGTCGAAGCGTAAAATATTATGTCATTATCAAGAAGGGAACGCAATAAATTTCACTCTGGCCGCGCGTTAGTCAAATTTCAATGCAGCAGTCCGGAAGGAAAAAGAATCCTGAATTTACAATTAGCCGCGAACGGAGTCCTCGAGGTCGTCGCCATGGTGTGTGTGCCAATTGATAAAGCTCGAGAGCAGCTCCGGCCTCTGCCAGTGTCCTGTGGCGCTTTCCTTTGTGCATTTTTTTTTGTTCCTTGGTTATTCCACCTCGCAGGTCACTGACGAGTGCCACTCAAAGGCAGGACTACACAGGAAGGTCCACTGGGAAAAATATTTACCCTAGACTGTGAGATGAAACACTTAAATAAAATAATCTAAAGAAATTCTTAACAAAACTAAAGCCAAGATTCGAAAGAAGGACTTTAAATTGATTATAAAATTAAATTTAAAAGTTATAACCTTCTGGTTGTTATAATTGCCAGTGTAGAGCTGGGACCACCGCGGTGTTGTCATTTGAAATCTGTAGGAATATCGGCATGCGTTGCGTCTCAGGATTCTAATTACGCGCAGGACACCTTGGCGAAGGATACTCAAGAGCGCTGTTGGTGACATCCGTCCGCCACGGTTGCCTTGGCTGCCCTTTTGGCCAGCGTTTGCCGCCCATATCCTGGGCAACCTTCAAGGAGAGAGAGTCTCCGAGTCATTAAGCCGCTGTAATTGCCGGCCAAGATATCGGACCCACTGGCTCAATAACCATAAATATGCGGAGCGAGATAAACTAACCCAAGCCCCCCTTGGAGTTTTTATTGCCCGGAGACTTTCACTTGATTTGCTTGTGTCAAAAGTTTTGGGCCACTTCACAAAATCCGGGGGGATTGTTTATGGTTTATGCCACTATATACTATATATATATAGTATTAGCCCCGCCCGCTGGCCGCTCATTTCCGCAGCTCATCGAAAGGAAAAGAGGAGGAAATGACATTTTTCTACGGCGAAAATGTTCGCCAACTGACATATATCACCTCGAATGTGAAAGATTTCCTTGCAGAGACCCCCGGAGCCACGTTCCACATATCCGCCTTTGGTTTTTCCCCTTGAGTGGCCCTTGAAAAATCTTGGGATAAGTCGATTATGTGCGGAAATGAAAACCCATAAAAATCCTTTCCTACGGTGATTAGTTAACATATTTTTATTTTTTCGTCGTCGGGGCGCCAGCCAAAGGATATTGAGGAAGGGGGAGAGAGCCCAGCCGAGCACAAGGGAAGCAATTATTTATGAGAAATATTATTTATTATTTATTACATGTTGTCGTGTGCTCCTTTGTGAGTGTCCTTTCAGAATTGCTGCCTCAAGCTGAGGTTGAGGTCCATTAAATTTTTCCTGCTCGGCCATTTATGAGCTATGCATATGAAAAGAGAGGGTCCTTTAGATTGGCTTGTTAACGTTCACAGGATGTTTTCATGTGGGTTTATTTAGTGGTAAGAGACCCCAAAAAAAAACATTTTCCTTTCTTAAATTTTCTTAAGAAATATTTAAATTTTGTGGAACTTTACCATAACCTTGGTTCGATTTTCAAAGACTCTGATTTAATTAAAGCCGAAAAGAAAACTTCATTATGCATACGCCATTAAAAATAAATTTATCCAATTTAACTCAAGTGGGAGGAAGCTCGCCGGGAAAATGAAAATTTTCCGCCACCGAATCGGGGTAATTTACCGCACAAAAGTGAAATAATTTAAAAATTAGAGTAGTCTGTATAAAAAACGTATATCAATTACGGGGCAATTTGCATAACTTGGCAGCGGACAAATTGGCTTCCGTAGACACCCGAAAAAAAAAAAAATATAAAATGAAGAAGGACCCAAAATGGCCGTTGGAACGTTGCAACCGCATCCTGACAGCGCTGACAGATAATGGGAATCAATCAAAGGACCCTCACCTCCCTGTCGCGTGCTGGAAACTAATCAAAATTCAATTTCGGTGTCCTGTATCTCTGTCTCTGCATTAAAATCAAAATTCGCAAATGATGCGCATAATCAACTGAGCAAAACACAGGGAGAGTGAGAGAGTTTCCCAGGATCTGGCAGGACCCTTTTGATGGGTTAATTCGCCATCGTCCTTTTGGTGACAATTGAAAAATAGCCGCTGCCAAAACATGTTTGCAAACATGTAACCCCCTCCATCCTGAGTCCTTTTTCATATACTGGCTGGCTGTTGTTGTGGCTGCCGGAGCGTATCAATAAATCCAAAATTGCGTGCAGGCCGCGTGTGTCCTTTCGATCCTGTGTGCTGTGTGCGTGGAGTGCTCTGTCATTCGAGCCGCATAATGCAATGGGAATTATGGCTGCTTAGTGCTCGACACACACACGGGCAGGCACTCCACTCCACTCCGTGATATTGAAAATAAATTGGCAGCGATGGCAAAACAAAAGCGCCAAAAAGACGTCACCAATTGACATCGATCCCTGTTTTCATTCTGGCTAATACCAGCAACCCTGCAACCCTCCAACCCTCCTCCTGAACCCTCAATTTAAAATGCAAAATCCAAAAAATCAAAGTAAATCAATTTCAGTTGCCAAAACATTCGCCAGAGCACGTTCCCTCACTCTAACCCTGGCCAAATTTTCCCGCTGACTAAGTCAGCCAATAAATCAAATTGCGAGTTTTTACTTCGGGAATATTATGCGCATATGGGAAAATCCAAGGAGAGAGAGGGGCAAAAGATGCAGGACACTCGGAGTAGTCTCCTTCGCCTTTTCTCGTTTATTGTAATTTGTGCGAAATCCTTCAAATCCTGCGCATTTATCACAAATATGCGCTCATAAATCAGGACACATGCGTGCAGCTGAGGTGGTGGGGCCTTCCCCAGCCACTTTCCATTTTAAAATGGCCCATAAAACCAAACGCCAGCCATGAAAACTTCTTCACGGCCGCCTTCTAATTTGCACATTTTCACTATTTTCTCACAATTTCCCGGTTGCCCTTTCCACCTCCATTGTTCTCGATTTTTTAATGTGGTTATTTATGCGGCCTGTTTATGATTTTATGTGCTTTCTATGCTAAATAGAGCGCCGCCTCAAGGTGACGTCATTTATCATGTGGCAGGACTTCTTGGGGGCGTGGCAGGATACTCTCAGTGAATGTAGGGTAACCAAACCACGTATAGATAATTATGAATTATTATTGATCGAGATTATCGTATGACATTAACAGTGGTAATTGAGGAAAGCTTACCCTCGATTTGCCAAAATTATTAGTTTTATTCTCCATAATTTATGGGTTACTTTTGGTTATTATTAATAATTTAATTCTTATCATGTAACCTAATATTTTTGGCATTTATTAACAAGTAAAAACAGCTACAAATAGTTGGAGTTAAGGCAAGATGTGACTTTTTGCTCTAATACCTCTCATGTTCAACCTCCCAATTTAAAGACTTCCTTTAGTACCATAGGGGTAAAAAATCCTTTCAAGATTGAGGCAAAAATAAAAAAATAATTACAAACTGAGGAGAATTCAAAGGAAAATATATCCTTCGGCTCACATGAGTATTTGCATGCATTTCACTCGAAATAAATAAAAGACAGAAATTAATAAGAGCACTCAATACTTTTCAATTCAAGTCCTCTATAGACTGCAAGGCCTTTGTGAGCTGTCTGCATTTTCCAAGTGAACTTGTGGCTAATTTGCTTCTAATCTTTCAAGCATCTGCTGAACTTTCGCCAAGAAAGAAATGTCAAGAAAACTTTTAACGAAACGAAGACTTTTCCCGGCTCTTACTCTTGGGGCAAAATGCTTTCAATTATTTAGGGAAAATGCAAACGTCCATCCGACTTTCTATATATATATGTAGATGGCACATTACACATTACATTCATAGATGTATATTTAGATAAGTATTTACGACTCGCCCGTCATGTTGTCAATAACAATTTGGCAATGACAACCCCTTCGAGCTTGGTGGCTCTAGACGACGCAACAAATCGCTGCAAATTACATTCATAAAATTTTATCACCCAATATCGGAAATGGATTCCTTGTTGTCCGGAGACGAGCCAGCAGACTAATGGCCATCGTCGTCTGACCCCGACAAAGGAAGGAAGGAGCTCCCCGGATCAGGACACCATCTGCGAGGGAGTCGCTGGGCTCTTTTCTTTTTACGAGGGAAAGGGTTTTCCCGTCTCCGGTCTCTGGACGGTCATAAGCACTCATAATTTCATTATTATAGAGTGCCAAGTGTATGGAAATGGGCCATTTGTGTGGAATGGAATTTGAAGGTGCCGTGACTAATGTTAAGGAGCTGCGAACTGCCAGCGGCGAGCTGCTCCTAATTACTCGGAATTACTGGGGCTAATTTAAGGGGTATTCGTCATTGCCAAGGCGATGATATATTTGGCCAGCGGATTGAAATTCTCCCAGGGGGAGGCGAAGGCATTCAATCATGCCAACTGTTGCCATCATTCAGGCTCAATCAGTCCGAGTTTCCCGGGGAAACGGAAGGGTAAGGGTCCAGGTCCTGATCCTGCTACTGCTCCTGCTCCTGGAACAGTAATAAATGAAAACGACGGCTTCGGATTACATAACGCCCTTTCCATGTCGCTGCCCCCCCACACCCTTTCAACTTGGTCAGTCTGGTTGGTCAGCCAGCGCCTGGGATTACCAGGAAAAACCGCAGAAGGGTCCTGAAGATGGGACGCGTGTGTGACCACAAAACGGCTTTAATGGCTGCCCACAGATTGGTCCTTGGTCCTTGGTCCTTAGCCCCCGGGCAACCAGTTGATTACTGGGATGCGAATTAATCAGGCATGGAATCGTCATCCATTCCGTTGACTTGCACATTTCATTTGCTAATCAAGTGCGTGCCGGGGAGTATCCTTCTAATTGATTGGGGGAAAGTCCAAGATGTAATCCAGTTATACTCGAAAGGCTTCTGCAAAATTACAGCTTTCAATCATTGCAGTTTTAGCCACAAAGAAAAATACACAAAGAAATCTATCAAAACCATAACCAGTAACCACTTGAACAGGGTACAAACCCTCTGAGATTTAAGGGGTATCTGAAAAGGTCTTAAGGGGTTCTGTATAAACTTTAAAAATATATAATATTATTAGATATTATATTAATTGTTTCTTAAATAAAATGTAACACTATGGTAAATTGTATACTAACCAGGAAGTATTTGTAAAAAGGTAAAAATCAAAAGAAGCTATAGGAATATCAATAATTCCTTAATTTAAAGTAAGTATTAGTAGCTTTTTTTCCTGGAAGTAAGTATCCAGAATTCGACTAACATCGCTTTCCTTACTTTCCTTTCCCCTCGGTCAGCCACCATAAATTATAGAAATTTGCGACATAAATCAAGGATGAAAGGACCACAAGGAGTCGCATATTGGCAGCATATAAACTTTTCACTTTTCAATATTTGCTCGGACAACATCTTTTGTCTGGCCTTAAGTCCAACTGTGCGTTTGATTTGTGTGTTTGATTTGTTTGACATATTGAAGTGGTCAGCCATAAAGGGGCGCTGCCTTGGTATATAGAGTGAGTGAGGGGGCGTGTCCAGTCCGGAGGAAACTGGCTCAAAGTTAATTGATTAACGACACGAACACGAGTTGGAAAGTGGAACATTTTGACAAGGGAAGCCGTAGGAAAAACTATTTATCTGTCGGCACATTTCCGAGAGAGAGTCCTAGAGAGATTTGTACAATTTCCACAGTGATTTGTGGCCATTGTCCGGCTCAAATTGTCCTGCAAGCTCGGATATATTCTTTGTGGCAAATTGATTGGAATTTTACGAGTCCCCGTACCTGGCACCCATCTATGTAGGGTTTCCCTGGTCAAGCCTTTGGTTAAATGATATTTCGGGGGTGGCTACCCTTAGTACTTACTCCACCTCTTGGCTGTCATTCAAGTATATCCACTTATACTTATTTATGCTTTTAATAAGCAACATGACATGCTGCAAATGTCAAACCTCGGCTGTCATTCAAATGTATCCTGTATCCGGCACAGGATGCGCTTGATTACTTGACATCTCCTCGCCTGGTATTAATGAAGGAAATAAATTTAATTTTGGCAATTAATGCCTGGCCTCGGTCCACTGGGGGTCCTTGCCTAGAGTCCTAGAGTCCGTGTCCTGCGGCATCAGATGTCAGCACTCCACTCACAATCTGTTGGGTTTATGTTTATCATTATTGACTCGTGAATAGTTTTCCCCTTGCATTTCGTAATCAAATATCATAGTCCTGTGCTCCTTTCACTTTCTCTGCCAGTAAATTTTCGCAAATTGCAATAAAAGGGAAATCTCGGTGCGGGGGTAACGACTTTCCCCGAGGGTGGACATTGCTTAGTCATCATCCTCATCATTCCCGATGATTGTCATCGTCGTTGGCGCGCCATTGTCTTGGCCCCGGGGCGGCTTATTGGATTCCTCGAGTGATACTTTGAGGCTCTTAGCGAAGCACTTCCAAGGAGTTGCCATTTCCTAGGACAGCTGTCTAGGGTCACTCCGCGACTGTGCACAGGAAACAAAATGTCACACTATTTTCTGGAATATTTTTTAACACATTTTGTAAATATGTAGTAATCTTTTGGAACCTTTAAAATAATATAGAAGACTTAAATTAAAATTTAGCAACTTAAGAACATAACAAAAGAAAGTCTCTAATTTCCCTCCGTGTGAGCATTGAAAAGTGGCACAAAAGTTACCTTACCAAGGCGGCTTTTGTTTCCTGGCCACTTCAAAGGCCTCAAAACCCGTCGAAGCAGCTCTTGTCTTTCCGAGGACATGAGGTGTGAAACCTCCCTCCACTACGCACACACACTCACCCCCAATTAGGAAATCAAAGAGGAACGGAACCTCAAAGGGAAGCGCTGGAAAGTCTGCTAATAACCTGATTAGAGATTAGCTGGAAGCTCGCGGCACTGGGGCTTAATTAAATGCTACCTGGGAAAATGCGAGCAGGAACTTCCCTGCCACGCCACATGTGAAAGTGAAGCCACACAAAGGAGCAAGAGCAACAATTTCCATTTTCATTTGCCTCGCTTTCCCAGCTCTTTTGCTGCCCCGCGGCTGGCCGCATAAAAAGGATAATGTTTCACTGGTAGTCCTGCTCATCGCTTGTATCCATTACACTCGACTGGCGATGACCAGGGATCGGAAATGAAGGCGATTCGGAGGGGTGACCCAGAGTGATGGCAGCCCGCTAGCTTCGCTGCATTAATAGTCGAAAATAGCTAAAAGGACCCTCTAAAGGAGCTAAGTCCCAGCTATTAACTAGCTCAATTGATGGCTCTGTAGAGGCCAACGTCCAGGGCGATTAGTCGAGTCCATCAATGGCACATCAAACTGTCCGGCAATAACAACAATGGAACCATTCAATCAGCGCGCATAAAAACATAAAGAGATTTTAATTTTTTGATTATGTGTGTGTGCGTGTCCTGCATTTCCCCGGGGGAGAAGAAAGCGCTCCTTTGTTGGAAATCGTTAATCAATGAACTCCATGCGTGCAAGGACTCACCCGCACTGCCTCCCCTTCGATTTTTTGGCCAAGACGGTTGGAGAGAAAGAGCAGACCCTTGGTCAGATCGCTTGGGCGCTTAGCATAATAAAAAAATCAACATCGATGATGGCCGGAAAAACCGGAGTTGATTAAATTTCAATGTTGATGTCCTGCCAGGCCAGGACTTGGACCCTTCTCTAATGCGGCGTAATTTCGATTTAAGTAATTTCCTTCTTTAGCATTCGTGCGTGGCCAGCGATATGTAAGTAGTATGCCGAGGAAAACCTATCCGATAATTGGAGTCAATCAAGGGAATGGCGTGAGTGGAAAATGGAACTTGATTAGTAACAGTTCAGTACGTAGTTTTCTCGCAATTAGGAAACTTGGACCTTGGGACCTTTCTGTACGATTGGTTGTTCATTAGGAAACCTTAATTTAGTCCAAGTTGAGGGGTATTAGTTTAATTGGAGGAGTTCTAGGCTGGGACTCTTGAGGGAATACTTAAATGGAACTGAGTTCTGGCTTTCAAGCTTTACCTGCAACAATTCCAACATTTTATGGTAATAAATAAGCCAGTCTTCAAATAATAAATACAAGTAATATTCCTATATTTCTCCCTTATTCCCCTCTATTTGTTTTGAAATGGAATTAAGAACCCTTTTTTCATGTTGATTTCCCCTACCTTTCACTGCGAGTAAAACTTTCTTTCCTTCACATTCAAGTACCCTAAATTGCATATAGTTGAGCCTGGAGCCTGGAAAATGTATTGCCTTATCAAGCACATCCTTATTGTTATATCCTCCCCTTCGTGTGGAACCTCCTGCTTCCGCTCAATTAAACATTCGAATGCAATTTGGAGAATCCTTCGCGCGGCATCTTTCCCGGAACGCAACAACAAAAGACAAATCATTCCTATTAATTCCGCACTCGTGGAATGTTTCATTACCAGTTACAACCCGGCACTTTCCGATACTCCACATGTGTGCCTCCTTTTGTGCGGATTGCGATTCGGATTCGGATGCTGATCTCCAGATGGAGTTGGAGTTGGAGTTGGGTGCTCTCCTGCTTACTTTTAATTTGCCTGCCTTGCCTTATTACGTTCATTCATATGCAAATCGCTGGACTGTAACACGGGCTCGGGCACCAAGAGGGAAAAGTCACTGGAGATGGAAATTCGAGGGGAGACGGAGTCGCAGATGGAGATGGAAATGGAAAATGGCAGCGGTTGCTCTCATTGTTCGGTATTCATTCTGAGCGATTAAAAGAAAACTTGAGCGTGCACTCGAAGAGAAATAACAGTCAAAACAGCAGATAAATAATAATAAATATAATATATAAAATAATAAAATTAAATGATAATAATAATAATAAATGATAACAGAAGTTCTTTAGAATAAAATTAAACATTTTTAAGGTATAAGGGTTCTTTTAATAAAACCATTAAATAATGCCAAATGTATCTTATAAATAAATCATAATTATATGCAATGCAAAACAACTCTTACTTTACATAATTTTGTTCAAGTACGTGTGACGTTGTGCTAAGGCCTTGCTTCCCAGTTTTAAATAGAGAAAGTATAGTTTTAATTTAATAACTAAGCTTCCAGTGTATTCTTAGCCTGCTAGGGCTTTACAAAAAGCATCTTAAAGAAGGCTGAGGCTAAGGAGTCGGGGGATTTTCACCTCGTAACCCAAAATTGCTCCGGGGTTGTTGGTGTTTGATGTATTCGTAGTCGTCGTCTCCCACCCCTGAGCCTGGATCGCTGTATGGGGTTGGTCCTGCCGCCGACGAGGAGGACTGTACTTTTGTCCTGTCCCACATCCCATATCCCATATCAAATTTAAACGAATCGCTTCCGCTTAGCGCGACTGCCCGGAGTTAGGGTTATGGGCATTATAATTTTCCAACATCAATTCGGAGTCCAAATTGTATCGTTTCCATTTCCTCGTTTTCCCATTTTCCCCTCCACGCGATGATTATTGTTTTGCATTCGCTTTGTTTGGCGAAACAATTAATGTTATTTGCATAGATGGTGGGTTGCCCGAACTGTTTGTCGGGGCTGAAAGCCGCGGATAAGGACGAGAGAAGGTCCGCATGTGGTCCAATTTGAAACGTTTTGTGTCCTGCCTGCGGCCATCCAACCCATCGACCTTTCTCCATCCTTGTTAACTGGTCTTTTCGGCTATCGAATTGTATTTGACTTTCCAAATCTGTTACGAGCGGAAGTGTCTGGCTGACAGGCTCAAGAGGTCCTTCGTCTTTTATTTTCCTACAAGTATTTCCCAATTCACCGCATTATCTCAAGTGCTGCGTGCTAATGTGCAAAAACTGTCCATGTTGAGTAACTTCAAGTTTTGGCAAAAAGGAAAAGAGGAGCGAGAGGAAAATCCACTCGAGTCCTTGGGAATCCTGCAAGTGTTTTCCTATATACTCATGTGTGAGTATGCTGCTGCTGCGCTCACCTTATTTATTTATTTCCCAGCCCAAATGACACGAATTTGTCATCTCGGTACAGTCGCGAACAGCATGTTAAGGCCACCCCCTGCCCATCCCTTCTGACACTCACATATGTCGCTGTTTGCTTAGCCACACCCACCGAGAAAAGGTCCTGCCCAGGTCCTGCGGCGGTGGTTTGTTTGCTCTGCGCGGCTGAAAAGTTCAATTAGAGAAAAAAAGCTACAAAATGCTTATAATTAAGTTCTACTCTCTCTTTCGTATGCTGATTTGCCGCCCTTTGTGTAATTGGAATTAAATATTCCTTTGTTGAACTCTGAGGTGCCCCCGGGCCATGACCCGCAACCTGACCCAGTGCCCCATATAAAAAACACCAAATCCTAAGCAAAAATTTAAACTTTCCCTCATTTGCTTACAAAATTAGACTTTTCAAACTTAAGTAGTAGCAGAAGTTGGCAAAAACCTTTATGCAATAATGATATAAACTAATATAATATTATCTCTTTCACTTGGGTGAATTATTTAATAATTTCCTGTAATAAAAAAAACCTAATAAATAATAATACATAATCATCCCCTTCTAAAATTCTTTAAAAAATTAAAAGAACGGAAGGAAATCGGCGACGGCACGACGTCTGCTTGATTTAGCAATAATTTTTATTTGTTGTTCTGTGATTTTTCAACAGCTTGTTGCTAATTTTTAATAAATATTGAACGCGCGTGTTGAAGTGCGCGATTTTCGCAGGGGTTGCTAGGGTCCTATGCAAATTTCCGAATAATAATTTTCGCATAAAGCGAAAGTCATTATGATGCTCGCCTCACGTGCGCGATTATTGTCCCGGAAGGAGGAATGATTATTATCGCGACAGTTTTCCCATTACGGAGCGATTATAGGGCTGGCATGTGAAGGATCTTGAGTTCTGGTCCCAGTTTATTATTTATGTTTAATTTAGTGGCCACGTGCGGAAAATGACTCTATTATTATTCAACTTTGTACAGTCGCGTCTCTTATACAATTATGTTTCGATATTATATTGCATACTTATGGGGGGAGGTGATCTTTTAGTGTAGAAGTTTTAAATATTTATTTTTATAAAATTACTGCATGACTGCAAGTGCTGTGCTTTTTATTCATATAATTTATCTACTGTTTGTTTAAGAAAATTGAAAATTGAAATTGAACTGTTCTTGATTATTTTGGCTTGATTATTTGGGCTTAAATAAAATTTTTATAAAATAAATAAATAAAATATAGGTTGTTTATGGTTTAAAAAAATTGTCTGAGTAGACGCCACCCTAGAAAACATATTATTCTGTCCGCTGCACTTGAGTTAGTAATTCTTTCTGATAAATAAAAAAGAAGAGCTCGGAAAGTAGCTTCCTGTATGAAGATAGTAAGCCCTTACTATGTGAATATGTTTAAGTTTGTAACAGATAAGCAGTAAGCAGCTCTCTCAACAAAAATGTAAACACATCTTGTAAGACCATTTCAGAACTTACATATTATTTAATATTCCATAAACTTATCAGCTATTTCTGGATATCAATATTAATTTGATTAATTATGAAATGATTCCATATCATCCACACTTTTAGACTTATTTTTATTGCCTATTTAATAATAATTTTAAATTAACATTTTAAGTACGTTTCTTTGGCCTATTACGCCTCATAGTCTGTCCTACGTGATTTTTTAGCCGCCATCCACCTAAGCTTGACCTACTCAAACGGGCTGTTATGGAATTATTCTTCACCTGTATAAACAGCAAAAATATTTTAAACTGAATAGGCATTAAATAAGAACTCACTTTAAGAGATATATTTGGAATAGCTTCTGTTGCAGACGAACTTCTTTTGTTTAATGAAGAATCTGCGACAGATTCGGAGTTGATGTGGTTAACAGGTCTTCGAAGTGGGGCAAGGCTAGGGTATTCTTTTCCGGTGTAGACAATTTCCTATAAAGATAAATCATTTTAATTTCGCTTTATATTATGTTTAAAATCATTTAAAATTTATTTTCCATTAATTTATCTTTAAGTGGTAATTAATTTAAAATCTTTTCTACTTTCCTTATATATGGTAATTAAAATCTATTTTACTTTTCCTATATATGGTAATTAAAATCTATTTAAATTCCCTATATATGGTAATTAAATTTACCTAGGTAAGCAGGTTATTTATTTCCCTAGATATTGTAATTCATTTAAAATTTATTTTACTTTTAAATATATCTATAATTTTATTTCAGTTATTTCTTAAAAGTGAAATAATAAATAATTAAAACAGGGATTGAGCTCAAATTTTAATAAAGATACCAGCACTTTTTTGGCTTATTATACATCCCGATTAAATTTAAAATATAGGCTTTTGCCGTGTAATTTTTATAAAATAACATACCTTTTTGGTGTCCGCTTCCCCTCCTCTTAGCAATAGAAATCCGCTGAATATAAACAGCATTAAGCAGTGGATGTGGCTTCTCATTCTGACCGACTCCCTCGACCTGCACATCGCAATTGATAGTAGAAGCTCTGTCTGAGAACAGAACGCAGATAGCGATTCTGCGTCGGTTAGTCTCAAGGCGCATTATATTCCGCAACGTATTGCCATTCAAGTGATAAGGAATAAAACTCTATAATTTGAGTAATTTCTTGCCTCTACGGAGAGTCCATTAACTAATGAAAGCGATCCGGATACTTTGGCATTTTTATTTCGCATTTATTTGTATTTGTATACACTCGCATTTGCCTCCTTTTTTCGCATTTTAATTTCATTGAGTTTATACAACAATTTGGCCCAAATGTTGCAGGGCTCAACCCTCCAGGAAGTTGTGAGGGGTGCCAGCGAGCCCTCATGCCCATGCAAAAATGGTTAAAAGGACCCAGGATATGTGTCCTGAGGACACGTTTAATGGCATGTCAACGTCTGCGTAGGACGTTGGCATTTATTGATACGTCGCTCAGTTAACAAGTCGATAAAGTTTTATAGTTGAGGGTCTCGGCCTCAGCTGCGAAATGGAAATGCAATTGCCAGTGTCATAAAGGGAAAACCAGGCGGCGGAAAACAAAAGTTCAACGGAAACCCACCTGGCTACCCTTCGGTCGCTCTCTGGCTCGACCATATGGCTAATTTCATGGCCTGCCTTCTAATTTCACAATTTGAAAAACAAACTTTTCACAAAGCCCAGCACAATGCAATTATCAAACTCAAAAGCGAACGCAAACGCTAACTCTAAACTCATAACTCGACCTCGAGTTCAGGGGGGGTTGCCAGTAAATTGATTAGAGGACTTTTTCCTCTTTTGTACTTTGGCCCCTGGAAAGTAGCTCAAATTGACTTTATAATTGCCAGGTGGGCGTGGCCATAACCGAATTACTCCGCCCCTAAATAAAAAGAAAAATTGGAAATGGTTCTGCGGTCGCCAGTTGGTCGATGTTTTGATTGACACGTGAATTGGCAGGACAACAGATGTGAAGCTCTCTTTTAGGCCTCTCTTATTAAGGCCGCTAACTACCGATCTCATATATTATAAATATTTTTTTATTACTTAACCCGCGTGAACTTATTTACTGATAATTCGATGCGCAAAAGCAGATGCCTTCATTATCAATGGAAATAATATATGTGGAACTGAATAGAAATTATAGTATACATTCTATATAAATAAAGTAAAGTAAATATAATTTTCTTTATACCTCTAAGGCTTAATTAAGTACAATTTAAGAGTGAAATATGTAATATAATATGGAAGTATGCATTTTTATGGTAGGAATTAATGAGATCTTTAGGTATTCAATAAAAATCAAGCTTGATTTATATAAGCTTTATAGGTAAACTCGTTGGGAGTGAGTTGAAAGTTTAAAAGATGCGATTTAATTATTTTATTATATCTTAGGTATCATAAACTCATTATTAATGTATAGACTATATGATAAAACGGAGAACTCCTTTCATATGAATAATTAGATAATTTTTTGTAACTCTTTATATCTAAAAGTTTTAAATTAATTAATGAAATTCCACTTGTAATATTGATACCCATTATATTTATTCAACATTTATTCAACCATTTTGGTTAGTGTTAAATTATACATTAATATTTCTTCAAGATCTCTACTCGATCTTTAAGCTTCATCTATATATTTCCTAATATTTGAGAGATTATCATGAATGTTTCCAAGAGTAACCATCCAATCCCCGACTTCATCGGCTTCATTGAGAGGCTTTTCGTGGAAGAAAAAACCGGTTACCAATAATTTACTGACCATTACTGATCCATCCATCCGGAGAAGCCCTCTGTCTGCCTTTCAATGTCATTCATGTTTGCCAATTTCCATATCTATGTGTATGTGGTTCAAGGTTAAACCAAGATCGCCAAAAGCCCGATAATGAGCTGACCAAGCATATGTATATATATATATATATCTTGCTGCTGTGGCGCCGCCGTGTCTTGGATGGTTTTTTCGTTTTTTTTTCGAGCGTCGCCAGCTGATAAACATCATGAATATTAATGCACGCATATATCATATATCATATATCATATAGTAATCACGGCGGGCATTAAATCAAAGCCAGAGCCAGAGTCAGAGAGTCAAGTTCACTTTCACTGCATGACGCACACTGGGCGATGATGAGCCGAGAGCCGCGCTCTTAACTGTTTTCCACTCGCTTTTGGCCAAGTTTGGCCAGTGGCCCACTGGCGATCGGGCACAACACCTGCGCATCGCATACAAATGGCTCGGATTGGGACTGGCTATTTTCGGATTTTCGTATTTTTCGTAGTTTTCGTATTATTCCGATTTTTGGATTTTTGGAGGAGGCCTGATGAATGGCCTGGCATCGCTTTTGGCGTCCGATTTGGATTCGTTTTGGTTTTTGGTGTCGACTGGCTTTTGCCAGCCATTGCATCACTTGACCATTTTTATTTTCGGCCACGTTTTCGAGTGCACGCGAATGGCGGGTGAAAGCAAAGTGTGGCAATCAATGACGACATCAACCTGCCCGAAGATCGGACTGCACCAGCGGGTTTGACCAGCTGGCGGAGCCGAGCAGCGAGCAGCGAACAGCTGATGGTCATCACCACAGAGCCGATCGATAAGGTCTCCATGGGTGCACTCAAAAAAAATGCCTGGGATTTTTCTGTTATATTGGTTAATAGAGAAATGTTATTATTACCCACAGGACACAAGGTATTGGTAGCTTAGTGGCTACCGATCAGGGAGAAGGAGGTATCTCCGACCTTATTCTTGTTCAGCATCACCAGGCGAATTGATTTGGCCATCTCCGTCCTTATAAGGCCTTAGACATCAGAATCTAAAAAAGCTAGAGCCAACGAATTTGGTGATAACTTTCTTATAGGTCTCACTTCTTTTAATCTAATTGGAAAAATATCTGTTTTATTAGCTTATTTAAAATTTAATATACTTAATATACATTTATTTATTTTTTAATATATTTTTTACAATAAATGTTTTACGTTCTCTTTATTTTAATAAAATAATAAACTATTATCAAAACATTAGAGTAATATTCTATAGAGTTGTTTTTCAATTCAATATTAGGGATTTTTATATATTTATATATTATAGCGAAAAATTGAAATTCTTTAAATTATTCTGAGTTTTTTCTACTATTATTCAGCTTAATTTCATTTACACATTAAGTACTCATTAATTAATTTTATATATATTTTATACAAATGGTAACAAAAGAGTTATAACATAAAAAGGGGCCTCAAGATCCATATAAGCCCTCTATATTGATTTTTAGGGGCTTTAATTAATACTAATTTCCTATATACCTTTATATAATAGCATTCTATTTGAAATATTTTAATTAAATAAAATATATATATGCAAAAAGATTTCTCTATATTTCCTTTAGACTATTTTAAGATTAAAAATTACCCATCGATGACTACTTTCTTGGAGTATTATATTTCCCGATGAAAAACTGATCTTTAAACTAAATCAGCTGCAGCTTTTCATTTCCTTTTCTTCCGCTAATAAAAACTCCACGGAACGTGTAAATAATTCAGTAGTTTATTTAAATAGAAACATGTTTTTCAGACTTTTGTTAGCGCACACACTCACCCCCACACACAGTCACAAACACACACTCGTACACCCACATTCCGCACTCATTCACTCACACACTTAACCAAATAGTTGATGGCTGTTAGGTAATTAGCAAAATATGTACAAATATGGACGGGATGCAAATAGATCTGAATATCGGATCAGAACAGCTGCCCCGCCCATTTTAATTAGGCGCCAATTGTTCTTCCCCCCCAAAAAAATACAGAGAAATCTGACGTCAAGGCAGCGGCTGGGATTGCGTCTGTTGGTTTTTCACCTTCTGCATCTGGATAACGCCCTCAATCCAGTCAGTATACTCGGCCACGTTGGTATACACCGCCGGCTTCCCGGCCATTCCGCACTGTGTGAATCCGTAGCTGACCACCCCGTAGGCCACCCACCGCGAGTGCTGGCGGTCAAAGTACATCAGAGGTCCTCCGGAGTCCCCCGCACACGTATCCTTGGCGAACTCCCCGCCGGCACAGATCTGCTTGGGCCCCAAACGCACTCCAAATGCCTCCAGAATCTTGGTGCAGTTCTCGTTGGAGACATACGGAATGCGCAGCTTCAGCTTGATGGGACTGTGGATGTTGATGAAGTATTTGTTGACTGAAAATAAGGAAGAAATTCGGGTTAAATTTGGGATATATAATAAGGCCTTGTATAAGTCTAATTTAAATTCTAATAAACTTTAAGTTGATCAACAAACATAGGTTCATAGGAATGCAAAAGACAAAGACATCTTGTTTACTATTGACAAACTTTAAAAGTTTGACGCATGTATCTCTTGAATCTATATTTAAACAAGACTACAAATTGATTTTAATGAAAACAAAACAAGACTCAGGATGGAAAAACCAAGATTTGTTTTATGGGAACTTCAAAAACAGTAAACAATATTATGCAAAGTTATTTTCCTTAATTGTTATTTTTTTCAATCAAGCCGGCATTGTTTTACCGAAATCAAAACAAATAGAAATACACAACAAAAGAGGGACTTTTAAACAACAACTTTTAAATAGAAGAGAATATTTCCTAGTCTTCTAAATCTATTCCTTTCCTTTAAGGAACTTATACTCACAGAGATCCGTTCGTCCCCAACCGGAAACGGAGAACATCTGACCCTCGGCTAGAGTCAGAGGCTCCGTTTTATTGGGCAGACATATGGGCATTACGAAGTGTGTGAAGGATACGGGATGCTTCAGCCGGATAATGGCTATATCGTTGTATTTGTAGTTGGAGAACTCCTTGTACTCGGGATGCACATAGATCGCATCGTAGCCAATGTCCAAGGCGGCATCTGCGCAGCTCAAATAATTCGGTTCCTCAATGCAATCCGGCTCCGTTTTAACGTTAAACTCTCCCAAACGCACATGTTTTCTGTAAGGAAGTTAGGAATATGTTCTCAGATATTTCGGGAATTTCAGGAATTATATTTTCGAGCTACTTACAATCCCCGTCGCTCTCGCACTCCCTCGCCTTGCACGCAGTGGGCGGCTGTAAGGATATGGCGATCATCGATCAGGGCGCCACTGCAGCCATAGTCATCTGGTATTTGGGTTTTCAAATCGATTAATTAACTCTTTTTCGGTTGACAAAGATTCTTTGGACTCACTTGAGTTGTAGACGAGCAGCGCCAGCCATGGATACTCGTCCAGTTCGGCGATTTCGCCGCCGTAGATCCGATTGGTCACCTGCTTGCCGCACTCGTTGAGGAGATTGAATCCGGAGCTGGGCTCCACGGTCTGGATGCGACGCTTCAGCTTCTTGCGCTTGAAGCGAGAGGTCACGTCCAGGAAACGCCGGTACTCGAACTTGGAGAACTGCAGCACGGGAAAGAGATAGTCCTGGCCATTGGCCGGACAACAGACCAAGGACTCGTAGGCATTTTCAGCTTCGCCCATGCGCTGCTCCACCTCGCACTGAACCTTCTTGAGGAAGTTCACCTTCTCTGAGGGCAGATTGGTGGCATTTCGCACCTGGAGATACGCCGCACAGTTGCTGACCTCCAGGCAGACGCCCCTCTTCGATTCATTGGGTATATCGCATGGCTGGAGATCCCGCCGTTCTCTCAAACCGATCTCAGCCAGCGTCAAGGAACAGAAGCCCAAGAAAATCCATAGATAAAGGACCGAACTAAGCTGCATTGATATATATATATACAGATACAATCTGCAGATACAGTATCCACGAGATGAAGCGGCGGCGAAGGCGTACGAACCGAAACTGAATGGCAACTCAATTCGTGTAAGCAGAGTGCCAAAAAAAAAAGACAAAAAAAACATAAATACAAAATAGCCGAACTCAGAGCCGAAGACCCCGAAAAGATCGGATAGGTCGGAGAAGTCGGAAGAGCCGAAGAGCCGGCTCCGAAGCTCCGCTCAGGTGTCAACAGGTGACACCGACACCGACACCGCCCCCGCCCCATTTTAGCGCTTCAGTTTCAGGCCGAAAAACGAGTCCAAAAGTGCAGTCGGCAGGTCGATCGATCGGCTGGACGGTCCGGTTATAATATTGCATAATCGTGCTAGCTCAGCTGGCCAGCTGGTTTCACTTTCGTTGAAGGCGAGAGAGTGACGCTGCGCCTGCTTTTGGCCCCAAAATATTGCCCACTTTTAGGCCGGGCTCTGAAATACAGCCAGGGGACTTATTTTTACCTTAATTAGCATTAGCAAATATCTTAAGCTGTGAAACTATTATTCTAAGCTTATAATCAGAGTATATAATAGTGCATATAAATACTTATATTCCCCTTGTAGTATATTTATATACTTTAAACTTATAAGACTTGAGGAGTCTGGCAAACATTTATATAATATTTCATAATTTATTTACTTATTCCACTGAGTTTGTATTATTTTCAAACTATGCTTTTAGGTGCAGGAAAGCCAGTAAAAGCTCGCTTAAAACTTAGGTTTTGGCCAAAGTCCACGGAACACAAGGCACCTGCTTGGCAATACCGGAAGTTTTCTTGTGGTTTCTGCGGCCATAAAAGCCGCCAATTAAAGCGCGGTGGCAATGTCATTGGCTGGCGATTGTTCGAGGTGTCTCGGCTCGGCTTCTGCTGGGAAATCCAAAGGTTTTTCAGACCAGACCAGGTCAATCACTTTAGTGGGTTGGCTTGAAAACCAAATGCTGCCAGGGGCCAAAAGTCCAACTGAAACTGATTTACAGATCATACGAAATACTAACTTGAGGGTAAAACATAAATGTATAATTAAATCTACTTTGTATTTTGTATATTTCGAACATCTGCTTATCAATATCAGATTATTTGGGTTTTCAGAGAAGCATTTTTGTTTAAACTTTATTCTCAATTAACTCGGATGCAATTTGCATTTTACTTGTTCTTGCTGACCTATTTTCGGGTTTAATATTCGGAGATTTTTATGGGAATTTCTTAGTAAAATTAGCAGACATATATATAAAAGAAAAAGTGTCCTAAATAAAAGTGACATGTGATTGGTGTAAAAGGTAAAGAAGTAGAGCTCTTCAATATATAATCTTCGGGTTTTCTCAGCTTTTAAAATAATATTTTAAATGCTTTATGGTAAATGAAAGTGGATATTATGGGCTTAATAACAATACTTCGAGTTATATTACTGTAAGGTATCTGGGCTCATCTTTAATTGTTTCCTTTATAAGAAATTGAGTACCCAGAAAAACCCATTCTCTAAAGTAAAAGATACTAGCTTCCATTCTTTTTATATTTATATATATTTTAGCTTTACAGAGTTCCCATTCCTTACCCTAATTTGTAAATCATAAAAATCTGAAAATTCTAATTTTTTATAAATCTTTTTATTTGCAATACTTATACTTATAAAAGTATATTAGTCTATAGTAACTAAGTTAGGCGCTTAAAAAAACTGTTATAGTAATGATCACATTATGAGCTTTGAACCCAGGGGAGATATCGATCCCTAGGCCCTCACATTCTGCTTGATCCAGATGTCGTAGGCGGCGACGTTCGTGTAAACACCTGGCCAGTCCTTCAGGCCGCACTTGTAGCCAAAGGACACGATGCCCTCCAGAACCCAGGAATCGCCACGGAACCGCATCAACGGTCCGCCGGAGTCTCCGTCACAGCTATCCTGTCGGAATTGCCCGCCGGCACAGAGTTGAGTGGACTCAACGGCGATCTTGATCTGAGAGAATCGCTGGCGACACCGGGCCTGGTCCACATAGTTGACCTCTACCTTCTGCTTGATAGGACTGCGGGCCATCTTCAAGGTGCGACCCCATCCGGCGACCGTAAAGGACTGACCGGACTGCCGCATTTCCGGACCCACAGACGAGGGCAGGCAAATGGGTCGAATGTTGTCCGTGTATCGCACATTCCGCTCCAAGCGAATAAGACCAATGTCGTGCAGTTGGTTCTTCGACTTCTCGGTATATCGCTCGTGAACCCGGATCTCCTCGTAGCCCAGACGCTGGGCCTCCGGGGAGCAGCCTCCGCCGCCGGCGGGACAGTCAACGGCGGTACGTGTGTCATGCTCACCCAGCCTCACTGATGCACTGAAAAAAAATCGAAAAATAACAATATATGTAGTAAAACGTCACGACCATTAAATACCTGGTACTTCAAGTAAAAAATATAAATTAATAATAATATTTAATATTCTATTGAAACCCTCCTATCGAAATAAAAATCAAAAAGTAAATAATCAAAATATATCGGTATTAATATCTAAAATCGATGAACTATTAAAAAAATGTTTTTAAAGACCTATCGAAAACTTCCTAATCGAAATAAAATCTAAAAGGTTTGTATCAAAATATATCTGTAATAATATCTAGGATTTATAAACTATTTACAAAATGTTAAAGTTTATCTAAAATTATTATAATGTATCAAAATAGCTTTAATATTCTATCGTAAAATTCTCTATCGAAATAAATATCGAAAATATAAATATAATATTACATCGATAATTGATTGATAAATTGTCGGAAATAATTAAAGCATAGCTATGGATGCATATGAAAAATATAAAAAACAAAACTTAAATTTCTTAAAACAAAATTAAAAAATAAAAATAGTTAAACGTCACATATAAGTGGACAAAAAAAACACACACGTGTTTCATACACTTCCATGAAAGCAATATACCCTTGTACTCCCAATACCAGCTATAAACGGAGCGGAGCAAAACTCAATGAATGAGCATTTAAACGCCAACAATTAAACACTAGAATTAGCCTGCTAATTGGTGCTTGGCCAACGCCGAAATCGAGAACCCAACCGAGCGACTGAATCATCAAAACGCCGCTAACAAGCGGCAAAACACCAATCTGGTTTTGTGGCCCTCTAATTAATATTCTTAAAAACAGCGTCTAACTCGGCTAGGGGATCCCTTTGGCCTCGTTGACTTATTTAACTGGAGAATGCAGGCTAGTTCGAGGAATTACTAGACCATTCAGCGTGAATAAGCCACTTTCGCCGCCCCAACACAAACTTGATTGGACAGTAGTCACGATAAGATCGTAATATTAAAACTTGATTCACCCATAATACCGGGCTATTGAACTGTCGCCCATTCATGAATCAATTCGGGGGATCGATAGTAAAATCCCCCTACTCTGGCACTGGGCACAAACATCAAGAAATCATTTATAATATCAACATCTTTGGGATCCCTAAAAGAAGTTTGTTTACAAAAAAAGATAGCCAGTAAAATTCCACACCTAAACTGTCAGAATCTTCGGGATATGCCAAAGAAGTGAGGTGCCAAAGCTGGTACCAAGAAAAGTCCCCCTTTTTTATTTAGCAAACTCTAGGCTTGTGGTTGCAAAGCAGGAAACCCCCTTGTGCTTGAAGAAAAATTGGAATAATATATATTAATCATAGATTTCATTAAGTTTAAAAATCGGTGGATTAATTCAAATGAGAATAGAAGTTTCCTACTTTCGTTTTTTAATCCCCAAATAAAACCTCAGTAAAAGCTGAACCAAATCACACAAGGATCACGCTGATCAAATGTATCTCTTAAAAATATTTTTTTATCTTAAATAAAATAATCTTGGACCCGAGATATTTTCTTGAGTTTGATTTGTACCATAAGGGCTTTACGTGTCAATATTTTCTTCTTGTGTACTCACAGTGTTCCGATTTCCCGCTCGATCCTTCCGGTCAGACAGTGGGCCGCTGTGAGGACATAACGCTGATTGATCAGCGATCCTGCACAGCTGGTAGAGAGCCCATTGCCAGTGCGACGACGATATTCCAGCAGAACCATCCAAGGGAACTCATTAAGGTCGGTGTCCTCGCCGTCGTAGATCCGGTTCTTGATGGCCACGCCCCCGCAGTTGGGCGGCTGGGGCAGCAGGCTAGAGCCATCGCGTCCATTGAAAGTCGAGGTCTGGACGGAGCTCCGGTCGCTGGCCGGCTGCTGGCCAAAGCTCCAGGGCCGACTTGGTTGGTTGGGGAAAGTGAACCTAGTCGGTCGTTCCTCCTCCCAGTCCCCTCCAAAGCCATCGTAGTCCGGAAAGGAGGGTGTCAACCTCTGTGTCCTCCTCGTATATCCAGTATCCTGAGTGCAGCACACAAAAGGTCGCTTATCCGCGCCCATGCCACAGGCTGAGTTCTTGATGAACTGCTTCTCCGCATCGGTCAGTCGCTCCTGCTGCAGCACGGAGTACAGCGTCTGGCACTGGTTGATGTGCACACAGTATCCCGTCCGCTGGTTGGGATTCAAGCAACGAGAATCTGCAAAAATAAAAATAGAAGTAAAGTACAAGTTGAAATCTGGTTCTCCAGGGGATGCCCCGAAATGCACGCGCCTCTTGTGTTCTGACATTCTTGTGGTCAAGCAGAGCCAGGTGCCTTATTCAACTGAGATTAATTGTGACACACTCAGCAAAAAATACTAAGCTTCTGATTAATCAAAGAATTAACATAAAATTGTAGAACAATTATAACATGCTTGGCTTCCGAGCACTTAGTCAATATATTAGTCAATTATCATATATAAGTTCATTAGGTAATTTTCGAAATATTTTCTGAAAATATTTTTTAATTGTTTTAGCAATTTTCCGCAGGCTGTGGGATTTTTTTTATAAACTTTCGAATGCAATTACACACTGGGCACTGCCCACTCGGCGCGTGCAGTCTTCCCCAGTATTCCAACTGGTCCAACCGGCTCAATTAGAACCGGACACTTGACACCCTCGCCATTGGGCGATTTCCCATAATTTTTGGGATTTTTCATTGCAAGACACTCACACTGGGCTCTGGCCTCGTGGGCAATCAGCATCCAAAGAATAACCGCCGCGAACACTTTCATTTTTGTAGTATTTTTGCTTCGTATTTATGGGATAATTATCACTCGCGAGGTTGGTCGTTACCAGCTGACCGATAAAGCGGACTGTGCCATACCTGGAGTTGTGTCGAGCTTTTATAGCCGCAATATGGGAACTTCTCTCTCGGTTCTCGAGATCCGAGCTCGAGATCGAGTCTATCAACGGAGCGCCACTGTTCTCCACTCTGCGGTTAGGTCGTTTACCGGTGGATCAATAGAGTATCTGAAAGATGCGTGTCACTGGGTGACACCGAAGGCTTTTCCAACCAAAAAATTATGCTACAGATAGACTAAACATATCTCTTAAAGGGTGCAATGAACTCAGGGTGGCCAAGATCTCCAATGACGTCGGTTACGATTTCCAGCATCCGTCATATTTGTCAACTGCGGAATAGGATTTGACCAAAGTTTCTTTTCATTGGAGTGAGTCAATTGTTTCTTCTTTAAAAAATATATTTTCTTAGGATTCTTGAAAGTATTTATCTTTATAAATGTCGAAATTCATAGAATAAATCAAATATATGTTATTTTGAATATTTAAATAATAAATAATAATAAATTATAATAAGATTTCAATAATAATAATATTTCAAAAAATATTTCTTAGCTTCCTAAGGAAAAAAATTTGACCACAGTTTTCTTAAATAAGAGTGTGTCAATTATTATATTTAAGATAAGCCTATTCTATATAATTTTAATGTGGATAAAATATTTCCCAAAAGATTTTAAAGGTTTGATATATATATTTGCATCTTTATAAAAGTTGTTCTTTTTATATACAAACTTCAAAATCAATAAATATTTCTTTGCTATATCCGTCCTATATCCGTCCTATTTGTCAACAAGGAACTAGTCCACTTTGGTCATTACTCATCGAACTGGCATGCAATATATGTTCTAAATGATCACGAATCACTTGTGAAGTCACTAATTCAGGGGTAGTAACTTAAAACAGGTGCTTGCATCCCTAAACCCCAAGGGGTTTGCCCGTATTTTGTGATGCATCATCTGCAAAAGACCAGTACACGCAAATGGGATATGTTAACTTTATAATGCGAAAATCGAGTGGCAGAACGAACTCTGTCATTCCCCGGGACGTAGCCGGGTGATTTACCAGCTAACGAGGCTCGGTTCAGTTCAGTTCGGTTCGGTTGGGTGTCATCTATGTAAACCAGTTTCTAATGCGTTCTGAAAAAATTTCCATGGCTTGTAAATGAGCTTGGAGTTTGTTTATTGCCCAGCGACATACATATCTGCCAGCTACCATCTTTGCGGTATTTAAGAGTCAGTGGGCGCCTCCGGAAATATCCACGGGATACTACATTTCGGACATTTGATACTTTTATCCATTTGATTTCAAAGGCAAACCCCTTAATTTCCTGGCATTTCCCTTGCCTTCGAGGGATCAACATGTTACCGCAAAAGGGGTAAATGGTAAAGTTGAAAGGTAGCACGCGGAAAATGTCAGCGCCAGATAAACGGGGTCTTTGTGTCCGGGAAAATGGGAAAAGACCCAGAGCCGCGGGGTCGCGGCTTTTGTCCCATTCCGCGATGTCCAATTAGGCGTGGTATATGTTTATTAAAAAAAAAAAGGAGAGATCGCAGCATCCTGCTGCTAAATGAGAAAATAGAAAAAAGGTAATCACATACCACCCTGACAGCGGTGGGATTCGAACCCACGCCCTTTCGGACTGGTGCCTAAAACCAGCGCCTTAGACCGCTCGGCCACGCTGCCGTCCGTCGTCGTCGTGTCAGAAGGTTCCCAACGACTGCGACAACAAAAATGGTGAATAATATTCTAAAATCGGTACAGTTCTATTTTTGTGCGATAATGAGTACGTGTGTAATTACTACAATCGTGCAAGAGCCATTTTCCTAACAAAAAACAAGCATTTAATCTTTGGATGTGTATCGCTATGCTTAGCTTTGGTTTGTTCATAAATTGTTGAGCTTTAAAAAGATTAGCTTATTAATGGCAAAAACTAAGGCACTAAAAGGTAAACAAAATAAAAAAAAATATAAAAAAAATTATTATTCCCAAACAACACTACCATATGACATGTGTTTTTAACCGACGATCTCAAAACAATACAGTATTATATTATATTATTATACAAATTCGCAGCAATAAATTATAATAGCAGTCAGACAAGTGTAATTTTTCATACTGCCAATTCTTTGTTATTTGCAATATTTTTTTTGTTATACAAATTATTTAATATATATTTGGAATAATTTTATAATGATTACTATTAATATATTTTAACCTAATAAGTGTTAAATCAAAGAATATATGAAGAAGTTTTAACTACAATTAAAATAAAAAAGCTTAAAACGAAATATTAAAATATACTATCTTTTAATATTTCGTTTTAAGTTATTTTAATAAAAAATTTAAAAATTAATTTTTGTTGCTAATAAACAATTTTTGGCTTAATTATATATATACATAGATAAAAAATAAAATAAAAAAAGGAAAAAAAAATAATCCAACCTGACAGCGGTGGGATTCGAACCCACGCCCTTTCGGACTGGTGCCTAAAACCAGCGCCTTAGACCGCTCGGCCACGCTGCCTCATGCCAACTTGTGTCAAATGCGCAGTTTGGAGGCAGCGCTCTCCGAGTGGAAGGGCAGGGCGATTGCCTGGCATAATTTTGGGGTTGTTTTCAGAACAGTGTTGCCGTGGCTTGAACGTAAAAGTAGTATAAATTGGTAGTACAAAAAATTGTAGTGATTGCATGGACGCATTATTTGAAATTAAAACAAAACGTTCAACTTCTGATTTTGTAAATTTTATAAGTATATTTTTATAAAGATATTCGATATTTCCTTCGCTTGCAGAAATAGTAAAGCAAACTGCGTATATCTGCTGGCAGTAGTAAAAAATTCGCCAAAAAGGTTGTAACAAAGGCACAAATGCTTTACGAGCGGCAGGACCATCGAAGCGATTCTAATTCATTGACAAACGCATTTTGATTTTGCGATAATGAGAGTTGGGGGTTGTAGCTGCTACATTTTTTCGGGACACCTTTGACTGGGAACCTTCCCCTGTCCCCTGGCATTTGACCCCCTTCTGATGTCGCACCCCGCACTTTTCTCGGTTTACGATTTTAGCATTTCGCAAAGTTCGCAAACGACGTAAAAAAGCGATCCTGTTGTTGTTGTTGCTTTGTTTTTAATACCCTTACAATGATAAGGATATTAATACTTTGGAATTAGGAATATATAGAAACATATGGAAAAGTTTCGTTACTATTTAAATTAATTTTTTCCTAAATTTTAAATACAAATGTAGGGACCTAAGAAATGATTTTATATAAATGTATTTCGATCTCATGTTCAATGAATAAACTTTAAAATTTGATGACTTATCAAGTAATTAATAAATTTAATAATTAATAGAACAAAATACTCCGGTAGTAAACAACAAATAAAATTAAAATTTTAGACTTTTTGAAAAATCAAAAATAACCTAAACAATGGTTAAAGACTTCCTGCAAGGGTATTCAAAGATTCACTATCCCAAAGCATACTACCATTTTTTACTGAACGGTAGCAGAAGCTACAGATTTTATAGCCTTTTTATGTGGCCATAGTTTCGCTTTCGCGTTGGCCTTTTTACGAGCGTTTTATAACTTGTTTACATTAGGCGAAATGTCACGTAACGGAAGTGCTGGGAATCATTTTATGCAAAAATCTATCAAATTGCTGGCGGGCTGCATAAAAATCACCATAAAGCGATATCTCGATTCAGAACCGAAGCAGCTGTAATGGCGAAGCCATCGAAATCTGAGATTCCGATTCAGGCGGTGCAACGAAACGATTCTACGGAGCGAATCTGTGGAGAATCGGGGATTAAGTGGATTAGATGGGAAGCGAGCGGAGCTCTTAAAGCTGCCAATGGATGAGATGAGGCAGGTGAGTCAAACAGTGGCGACGGTGGCCTTGTTCCTGCTGATTTTACCCCATGCCCTTCGATCCGAGTATGATTCCTCAGTGGAGAGTCAGAAGGTCGATCGAGCCATCGAGGGCTCCATGCATCACATGGCCACTAATCTGGAGAAGAATATCGGCATGAGTCAAGATGAGATAAAACGCATATCCAAGGCATTCGTAAGACCAAATAAAATAATACAAATCAGCTTTAGTTTTCGTTAAAATGTATGCCTTTATTTTTTCTAGGAGAAATTGACAGAATATGTGTACAAGAAAGCCGAAAAACATATAAAGCCTCAAGGCGGAGGTTCCTATGGATATATTTTTGAGTTTCCAAAACAGTGAAGGAAAGAAAAAAAACGATCTTGGATGTAATATTTTAAGCAATTATAAAATGGAGCAACTGAATAAAACTAAGAGAAATGGAAAGAAGCAATACATGATTTTTGTAGACTCGGGAATTAAGTTTTGCGGAAAGTCTGAGACTACAGACTGATCCTTTATGACTTTCTTAAGAAGTTTATGTATTCCCCACCAGTAAGATGCAAAAGACGTCATAAAAAACCTGAAAACATATCCAAGCAAATTGGTAAAGCCTAGGCCTAAATAAACCTGGCGTCTCGAATTGAAGTAAAGTGCAACGAAATGATTTTCCAAGCCCAACTCTTTGCGTCTTCAGTTACTTTAAGTCAGTAGAACGATGACAGCGTGTTTGGTAGTAAATATAGTCTTTATTCTTTTGTTTGTCGAACGAATTGAGGCCAAAGGAGGACTGTCCGAGGAAATGGAAGAAAACATCAAACTTAGTGAACAGAACGCAGAGAAAATGGAAAAAAAGTTTGTGAGCAAAGCATTTTAGAAGTCCTGTAAAGGCGAAACTAATTAAATTGAACCCTACTCCCATCCTAGAACAATTTGAAGACCAAAAGTCAAAGCAACCTTGACAAAGTAGTGTTCAACATCAAACCAGCCGATGACGCCCACATTCGAATTTCTTATGACAAGGAAAGACCGAAGAACACATCTACGATACAGAAAAGGAATAAAAATATGGAAAATAGGGAAAATAAGGAAAATAAGGAAGAGGAGCCTAAGTACTTTCTCAATTTTCAATTTGGCAATAACAAAGGCCCAAAAGTGTCTATGGATAAGAATTTACTCGCTACAAAAGTGAAAATGCGACGAACTGGCCGGAGATTACTGCCCAATGGAATGCCAAATCCATATAAATATTTTCCACTCAAAGGCGAAGATATCTAGATAATATATGCCACTATCTATTGTTATGTTTACCTCCAATACCTGGCCAATATGTTGACTCACAGATAATAAAAATAACTCTTTCAGCTTATTGATTCAAAACAAAAAGAAACCCAAATAAAGCGATTGATAAGAAAAAATTGTCACAATCTATTTAAAATTGAGGAACATAACTTTATCAGCGCCAGACATAAAGACATTTGATAGATTACTATAATTATTAAATCAAGTGGAATGTTTAAGTAAAAATTGGTAATTGAACTTGAACTTTTAAAGGGGTTTTTTACAACCCAATGTCAGCATAATAATAAAGCCACTGACGGGTATTTTATCAAACACCAGACCAGACACCGTTAAGAAAGCCCCAGACACAACTAAGAGACCTTTGTGTCTTTATCTTTTGTTTTTGTGTACATTTCTGCATTACACAATTGCTACCAATATTTTAGAGTATAGAATGGATCGATCACTTACTGGGTCTTAGGTAGGAACTTTGAGCCTTAGATAAAAGGGGAAAATGCTATCTAGTATATCTAGTCCGTATATAAGGCATGCAAAATTCACTAATTTCTTTAGTTCGATATTCAAACATGAAAATAATAGTAGTCAGTCTGTTGTTGGCGATTTCCCTGCTAGGGCAAACCAGTGCCAAAAGTGTGGTTAGCATTGTAAGAAACTTACAATTTACATTGATACATGATACATAATACATGATATAATTATATCCACTTTAGGCCAACGAAATTGGTCAGGATGCCTCCGAGTTTGGACATGAATTAGGGGATGAGGGAACTCAATTCGGACATGAGGCCTCCAATACCGCCATCAATTTTGGACACGAACTTTCCCAGGAAGCAGTAGGTTTTAAGAAATATTTAAAACGTTATAAATTTAACTAATTTTTAAAACTTTTATAGGAAGAGGAAGCCAGCAAGGAACTCACTTCTGAACTGACTAAATTTGGACAGGAAGCCTCCAATAGCGCCATCAATTTTGGACATGAACTCTCCCAGGAAGCAGTAAGTTTATTTAAATTATTTAGTAAAAAAGACCCATGAATCCACTTTCGTTTTTAGGAAAGCGCACTCAGCCAGGAAATTAAATCTACAGAAAAACAAAACTCTGTAAGTTCAGCGGCTTCTTTAAATTTAAAATACCTATCTTAAAAGTATTATTTTTTTTCAGACTTCCTTCGCCGTTACAACGGTTAGTCTAATAATTTAAATTCTTAAAAATAGCAATGCTAATCTAGTTTTACATTAATTTAGAAATCAGCTACCGTTAAAACTGCCATCAAGAGCAATACAGGTACAGTGGCCACCTGTGCTTGTGTCTGTAATGATGGAGCTGCATCCACAGTTGCCGGAAAAATCACCAAGGCGGCTGATAAAGTTGCCACTTCCGCTGCCAATACTGCCAGCAATGTAGCAGGATCAGCAGTCCATGTAGCTCACGATGTTGCCAGTGACGCTGGAACCATCGCACACGATGCTGGCAGCACTGCCTCGAAGGTTGCTACTTCCGCTGCCAATGCTGCCAGCAATGTAGCAGGATCAGCAGTCCATGTAGCTCACGATGCTGCCAGTGATGCTGGAACCATCGCACACGATGCTGGCAGCACTGCCTCGAAGGTTGCTACTTCCGCTGCCAATACTGCCAGTAGTGTAGCAGGATCAGCAGTCCATGTAGCTCACGATGCTGCAAGCACTGCCTCGAAGGTTGCCACTTCCGCTGCCAATACTGCCAGCAATGTAGCAGGATCAGCAGTCCATGTAGCTCACGATGTTGCCAGTGATGCTGGAACCATCGCACACGATGCTGGCAGCACTGCCTCGAAGGTTGCTACTTCCGCTGCCAATGCTGCCAGCAATGTAGCAGGATCTGCTGCCAATGCTGCTGGTAATGTTGCCAATACCGCCGGCAATGTTGCTGGAAATATTGGAAATACTCTTGGCAATATATTGGGAGGCGTTGGCAATGCTGCTGGTAATATTGCTGGAGGCGCCGCAAATGCTGCAGGTGATGTCGCCAGTGCCGCTGGTAATGCTGCTGGCAACATTGCTAATGCCGCTGGCAACATTGCTGACGGTGCTGCCAATGCTGCCCAAAACGTTGTTCACTCCATTACCAACTTGCTTTAAAGTTAATCCGAAAACAGAGAGAGATTAACTAAATCAGTTTTCTACTTATTTAATCAAATACAAAAACGAGCATATTTATTGTGATGTAACAAACAAATTATTTAAGGCCCAGCCCTGTTTACAATCAACAAAAAATAATTATATATCTACCAAACATTTGACAGGGTTTATTTATGGTTGTCCCAGACTGGGACCCTCTTGAGGCTTGAGATAAGGTAAGGTTTACCCAATCTTAAAATTGATGATCAATCAGAACCAGACTGTACCGCCAATCAATTTGGAATTATGAAGTACTCAAGTCTGATTTGTTTTTATTGGCGGCGTCAAAGAACTACTGATATTAATAATTACCACATAGCCAGTGAGATAAGGTTGGCCTATAAATTACAGCTGTGGCACTCGAAGTGATTCAGTTGTTAAAATTGGTAGCACACAAAGTAACCAAAATGCAGTCTTTAAAAGTTGTAGTCCTCTTCGCCATCATCCTGGCTGCCCAACAGGCCAGTGCTGGTCCCCTCATTGGGAATTCGGAAGTAACTATACAAAAATATTCTTATTTCAATTTATATATGTAATTATTTTTGGAATGCTAAGGATGAGTACGTCCAACCGGAGGGTAGAAATCTTTTGGGCGACGTCCTGGGTGGAGTTGGCACTGGTCTGGGAGACTTAGCAGTAAGTTTTAGATCGTTGTTTACTTCTACTCATTAGAAGCGTATCCTTTATATCAATTTGTTCTTTGCAGAATGCCATTACCAGTCTCAGTGTTTCTGTAAGTATAATAGCTTAAAACAGCATGACAAATTTTAAAGAATATCTTGTAGTATTACTTTTTAAAAAGTATCTTTATTTTGAGTCGAATAGACACAGGGTTCAGATGTTTATATATATTTAATAAAATCATAAATTCCCGTAATCAGATAATCACCTGATAAATCAGTATCAAAAAGTGCCGCACATCGATTTGGGATCATACATCATCATACATCATACAAAATGATATAGTATAGCTCCCACCAAGCCGTAAAAAATAAAGATTGAGGTCTATAAATTCAGCTTCGGCAGCCAAAACGATTCAGTATTTTATTGTTAGAAACAAAGAAAAGAACATGCTGTCCTTTAAAGTCCTAACCCTTTTCGCCGTTCTCCTGGTGGCCCAACAGACCTCTGGTGCTTCCCCGGGAGAGATAATGGGTAATGTGACCGATGTGGCTGTGGCTGGGCAGAAGTTCATCCTCCAACTAGAGGTCGCTGTTGGAGCTTCGAAGTTGGATTCTGTTACAACAAATACCACTGCGGATATACTCAGCGACTTGGGAAATTCCTTGGTGGATCTGGCTGTAAGTTAATCCTAGAATGGATCTAAAAAACATCCTGGTAACCTATTTTCTTAGAACTCCATTAGCAACGCTGAGAGCAATGTTGAGATCGGGTCTACTAATGTTCTTGGCAATGTCCTCAATGGCATGGGCAATGGGCTGTACGCGCTCGGAGTAAGTCACAGTTTAAGAGAAAAAAAATGTATTATCTAGAATGCTGTAAGACCTCTAACCAAGTATTTTCTCATCCTTAATAATACTATTTAATTCATAACCTTTACAGGGTTCCATCGCCAATGTCGGTACCCAAATGAAGGCCGCTGAACAAGCTTAACTTATCAGAATTTCGGTAAGTTTAAATACTTATTATAACAATTATATTACTTTGATTACCACCATAATTTTGTTTAGATTTTAAAGTAAAAAAATGCTGTACGAAGGCCTGGACGATCTGGCTGTAAGTGGTTCTCAAAAACTGGTGCTAATCTGATAAATAATGAATAAGATTCCCCCACATCAGCGGAGCCTCTTTGAACAACTTTCAAGCTGTTCAATTAACAAATAAATATTCAATCGTTTAAAGAGCTTTAGTGAGTGCTTCTATTGTGTTCCAATTTGGGCAGAGAGTCCATCAACAAGTTGGGCATCAATTAGTTGGGTTTGCTGGGTTGTTTTGAAATCCAAGAACCGTAGGCAAGGTCGAGTTCCAGTTCAAAAATGTGTGCATCTGCTCGAAGACCGAGATCTGATATATCAGGGATGGATGGATGGATGGATGGAATGGAATGGAATGGAAAAGGGGTCAAATGATACGAAATCGGAACACGTGATTGCCGACAACATTAGGGGATCAAGTTACCCAAAAAAATAAAAGCCAGCAGGAGAAGTAGGAAGCGCCATGCACACACATAACACACACACATGCTGGCTTTTGAATAATTTTTATTATGACAAGTTGGTTGTTGTTCTGTTCCCTGGGCCCCCGGAATTAGGTCATCCGGCGGGGGTATGGGGGCCCCCTACACTCCGGAAGACATGTTCTTGTATTTATTTTCCAGAGCCCTCCATTAAGTCGCTTTATCGAGCGGTAAATTTCAATTCCTCCTCCGCCTCGACCTCAAAAAAATCTTGGGTCACCCTCACGACTCACGGCGTGCACGCCCGAGAGACCTGTAATTATGAAAATTAACAAACATTTTGGTAATTAATTTCGGCAACCCTTTGGTCGCCCCCCAACGCCATGGCACCCATAATCCCGCATCAATTAAAATGCACAGTCCGTAGTGGCACCCCAAAAAACATGACTGACCGACCGACCACTAGTTGGATAAATATTAAAATAGACGAAATTTGAGGGCCTAACATGTCCTAGTAAAAGTAGTTTTAAATACCCTTTTTAAGAACTTAAAAAAAAAATAAATTCATTTATAGGGGAACTCAGTTATAGGCCAATACTTCGCCCACTTTTGTTTAAGATTTTCTATAATTTTTGTATTTAATAACACAGTGCAGGAAAATATCATAGTAAATGGCCAAGTGCTAACCAGTTTCAGTATAACCCCCAAAATACTGAAATAATCACTAGCCAACTGTGTCTGGCTATTGTGGTCCCCATTAAAACACCCCGCCCCGGAAAAGGGTATAAACATAATAATAGAAAACGCTTTAATAATTTGTGACACTCTTTGTCAGTCAAGTTGGCCGTCAGTGTTTTGGCCATTAATTGGCGGTTTGACAGCTGAAAGACCTCAAAGCAGAGCCCATGGTGTGGGTGTGATTCGGTAATTGAATCGCACAACTCTCTTCACTCTTCTAGATACAGTACCTCTCAAAATAGTAGGAAAACGAAGAATATATTATGGTAATTTAGTTGATAATTAAAGAACAATAAATCTCTATTTATTATTTTACAAGCACTGTAATTGAGATGATGATGTAATAAGAGATGAACTAATTATTGAATAACTCGTACGTTTTGATTAAAACAGACAGTACTATTATTTTCACCACAGCTGTACATACATACATACATACATACATTTGCGAAACATGCACTTAGCTCGGACTAGGGACTACGAAATCCGTGGAGTGCAACGGGGGCAAAGGGGGGCTCTGCGAACAGGACAGCGAATTGTGCAAAATCGTGCAAAATCGTGCAAAATCGTGCTGGCTCGCCGACCGGTTTCGGCCAGTTTCTATGTTAGTGGTCAAGGTCTAAGGAGCATCAGACATTCGGACAGCCATACGGACAGCTTTACGGACAGACTTGCGGACAGGCAGACGGACAGCAGTGGGGAGCGGCTGAGGGAATGCAGGCAAAGCGGAATAAACAATAACAGCAGGCAGCAGAGAGCAGCAGAAGAGCTGCAAAAAGCCAAGCGAATATAAATGGGCAGCAACAACAATAAAACCCACAACGAGCGGAAAACAGAACCAAAAGGAGTCACGAGAATTGCATAAACAATGTATGTACAAAGTCTGTCAGAGTATATATACATAAATCGAGTTATATATAGCAGGGTCTCCAGTCGCCAGGGTGCCTCAAGTCGACATTGAAAAAAAAGTACAATAAAAAAGTACAAAAAAGTTAATTAAATAGAAATACATTTTGATGTTTATTCATATATTTAGTAATATATAAAAGGTATTATTTTACACAAAACAACAAAGAATTTTTGCTTAGAAACTGTACTTTTTTTGTGCTTTGAAAATATATAAAAGTAAATGACTTTAAAATTAAATTCTTAAAAGTAATTAAAAACATTTCAGGTATCAGATTATATTAGTTAAATTTGTATTTATTATTTCTAAAATATATATATTTTTTCAAACTTTTGAAGCTTTTTTTGTCTTGCTAAAAATGATCCCACAGTTTGGTAGCTTGAGTTTTAATTAATTTAAATGGGTTAACTATAATCATAATAAAAATCCTCAAGTGGCACAGGGCGAATCACCCTGCTCTTCCCTGCCAGGGGCACGCACATGCATCATGCAACATGCAACAGCGGCGTGATTGCAACGCAGCGAAAAATGCTGCATGTGCAGCGTCTAAACAGACATACGTGCATCGTTAAAAAAAAATATATATATATATGCATCAAAGGGGGGCTGCAATGGTGTTTGTGTGTCAAAAAGGGTTGCCAAACCACTCTTCGAAGTACATAATACACAATATACAGTGTGCACACTGCACACTCGCAGGACAGGAGAAGTCCCTATAACGAACATATATTTTTCCAGTCGCTAAACTGGTTTTCGATTACGTCGTCGTATCGCTCACCCGCCCCTTCCTTGGGTTGCAGCGAGAGAGAAGCCAAAGGTTGCCTTATCAATCCGCGAAGCACAGGCACTTGACCATAACCAAAACTAAATCCAGATCCCAATCCCAGAACCTCCAGGGGGACTCGAGACGGACTTGGAGGTTAGGGACAACTATCGATGCGCGTCCACGTCCGCGATTTCTAACTGCTGCATTAATCGTCACCATTTCAGCTGTCAGTTGTCACTCACGAAAAACCTTTTGGGGGCTTTGTCTATAATTTGCGACACTTCACACGCACACATCAGCAACAGCTTCATTAAAATTAATTAATGCTTAGGCACACCTAATCTACACAATAAAAAAAAGGGCCCAAAATATATGATCATTGTGAAAGTTATAGTTTGATGAGAGTCGGACTTCATATACCCCTCCGATCAAATACTCCATGAAAATTAATTTATCTACAAAATAAATAAATAATTGATAATATACTTATAAATAAATATACATAGTTTTATATTTTAAAAGAGTTATATTTTTCTTTATATCCCTCTTTGCTAATTAATTTAATGCAGAATGCAGAAAGTAATGCTCTAATTTCTTGGTAATATATATTAATAAATATAAATAATTTAGTCAAAATCTAAGTTATGGGATATTTAATTCGTAGTCTTGAATTTGTATGCGATGGAAGTTAAAATACTGAAAAATAATGCCTCTTACCTCCTTTTAAGCAGCATATCATTTATCTTTTATTTTCTAGATGTTTTTACCATACATTATTGAACATGCTACAAATAGTTTAAACATTTATTTAAAATTTTTAAAAGTATTCTCTCTAAACACTTCAATAATTTGTTGTAAAATCTATATTTTATTTATTATCAAAAAATGAATTAAATAAGGGGAAAAAAGTTGTTGAAGTTATTTTAAAATGGTTTCTCATAAAAGTACCTCTTTTTTGGTTTTTGTAGATACACATAGCAATACCTCTAGGACAAAATAACCCAAAGCAGGAGAAGCAGGGGATCAACATCATTAAGCTCGTATCAGTTTACAGTGTTTGTACCTCGCCGGGCAGCCGAAAAATGTGCACAAATTAAATTAAATGAAGTGAGTGTGAAAATGCTGCAGGTGGGAAGTGGGGAGGAGGGTATATAGCTCAAATGGAAAGTCACACAGTGCAAACGTTAAAACGCCAAAACAACCGACGACGGGGCCTGGTCAAAAGGAAACACGCTCAAGTGACTTCCAAAAAACGAAGGAACGGAAAACCCCCTCCATTCGGTCACCTGTAGTACCCTCGTGTCGCCCAGTTGATGTTAAATCAAGATAAGCAAATTGTTGCCGAAAAATAGAGGCACAAAGGAAGCGATTTGGGCGTTTTAATGATGATAGAGCATGACACAGAATAAATGAAAATGAAGTGTGGAAAGAAATTCATTTAAATTGTGGGGTAAACAGAGAACTTGCCCGAAATGTTGCGAAGAGAGTTCTGCTCTTGATTAATGGCTCGATAGGATTATTCGGATACACCGCAGAGAGAGATATATATAGAGATAGATCCAATGACAGGCAAAATTGTGCTCAAGCCGAGCAATTCTGTCAGAGACCGAGTCAATATTCTTACTAGACTGACATAATGTAGTTTTAACTTGTATTTTAAACACATTTTATTTAGTTTCAACAAGTAATGCTCCCTTATCTTGGTTTCGCAGAAGACCCCCTTATTGAGTGCCTAATGACACTTGCTTATCAGCACACAAAATATTTTCTCTGAACTTGTGTTCACAAAAAACAGCAAATAAATTAAATAAAAAATATGAGTAAGTGCACAATATATATTTCAGATATTATTCTCTTAACTTATTAAATATTATTATTATTATTATTATTCTTATTATTCTTATTAACTTGACATTCTTCATTCTATATAAAACTCATTCATACTTAAGTCAGCACCTCATTCGAATCACACTTATTATCATTATCTTGATCCTCCGGCTCATCAACATAAGGATTCAGTCTGATCTGTTCAGTAATCCAGAAACGGAGATTGGTCACATTGGTGAAGACGCCTGGGCGTTGGCCGCAGCCAAGGTGCCAGTTGACGATGCCCACCTGCTTGAACCGAGTGGGAACACTGGCCAAAGGACACATGAGTGGATAACCGTCATCTTGATCGCAGATAATCCGATTTATTCCTCCGCCGGCACACATCAGGCTGCTATCCAGCCGAAAGGAGGCGCCAAGCACACTTCGTAACTGGTGCTTACAGTCGCGGGAGGACACCACCTTCATCGGCAATGTTTTTGTCATCTCATTTTTGACAATGCATCTATTGAGGTCCAATGTAGAAAATCGTTTTGCTATATTGATGTGAGGAATTGAATCGACTTTCTCCCTGAGGAACAACAAGGCCAAGTTGTTGGCCCCCGAGGATAGATTGAAGTCGGGATGGCGCAGGATCGACCTGACTCTCACACTAATTCCTATGTCGTTCGTCACTTCGATTTCGCTCGCATTAAGGCCTTCAATACTCTTCGAAGATGTAAGCACTATATAGTTGGAGATGAGAGATCCGCCGCTTATCCAGTTATATGTGCACCTGTCTCTCACTTCCATGACCCAAGGAAACTCTTTCTCCTTGGGTGTTGTTTCTTCATCGAGAAAATCCCATGCCTGTGTCCTGGAGTAGGCCAGAAAGAGACACAGGATCGAGAATAATCCCCTGAATTGAGACATTTCGCTAACTGATGCTTTAAGAAACTGATCGTTGTGAATAACTGTTCCCGAATTTATAGCGGGTCTCACTACTTGAATGCTGTACATGATAAGAAAAAACATTAACATAACTCATAACTCAAATTAACAGTTCATTAGGTTATCAACGTTTAATTAATAATATTCTAAGAAATGAGATAATAATGTCTATACATATATATACATATTTCCACAAAAGAATCGGTCTGTTTCGGTCGGTTTCTTGGATTTATTCATCATAATATTTATATAAATATTAAATTCTTGTGAAAAATACAATCTTGATAACTTTATATATCAATGTAGAAACTTAATATTGATTGAGTTTATAGTATTCTTTATAAATATCTTACTAGTTTAAATATCAAATTAATATGATAGAAGGCCAGGTCGTCTTTTTTGATCTTTATCAAGACTATTAATATTATTTGTAGCATTTTTGAAGATTTTTACCCATAAAATGCCATTTTTTTAATTTTTTAAAAGAATTCCCAGGCCGTTTTTGTTAAAAACACTATATTCATATTCAGTAAATAGGATCAGCGTCCTCAACACATGTATTCACACATTTTGCAGCGACTGAAATATGCATTTTCAGGCAACTCCAGCTCCTGATGTTTCTCATAAACAAAAGATTCGATAATTATAATAATTTTGTTTTATACTCTCTCCCTTTTCTCGGTTTTGGTCGTCTGCCTGTCAAATTGTCGTTGTCATAAAGGAATATGTCCAAAAATATCAAAAATATGAGTAAACGTCAAGTGTGTGCGAATGGCAGTATACTTATACGTATGTATATATTAATATGCATGTGTACACTGGGAACTTAAAATACTAATCGTAAATATATTTTTGTATTTAAATATGTTTCTTTAATTTGTTTGAACCTTACATGGTTTTGAAAAGTATAAATAAAGCATTTAATATATTTAAACATCACATGATCAATAATAGAGAAACTCTTTAATTCTTAGTCACTTTTTTAAACTCTTCCTTTCTCTTAAGAAATTCCTAATGTCAGTGCAGCTTTACCTAAGCCCATATATATATAAAAAAAGGTGTGTTTTTACAATGCTTTTTGAATGCTCCTTTCTTGAGCTTTTTTTTTGTGGTCTCTCAACCTGTTTCAACTGTGCGAGCTTCCCCGAAACCCCTGACAAAAACAGTGGGCATGGTTCATTATCATCATGGTTATTATAATTATAATTTGGTGTCTGCTTTTTTGGGGTTTCCTTTCCTTGGCCCTGTTGGTCAGAACAAGGGCAAGTGCAGTTGGCACTGGATAAAACAGATTTAATTTATCAATTTTTTTTTTTTTTTTTTTTTTGAGACAGAGCTTCCTGTTATTTTTTTTGCTCTACTCTTTTGGGATCCCTTCTAAGCAGCGATTCTTAATGGGCAGCCAGGCGTCTCAAGGTCTTCTCTGTCAACTGATAAAGAGATAATGTTCCACAAAAAACGCAGAGAAGAGAGCATAAGAAGATTCGCAAAAAGTAAAGTAGCCACTGCCTGACTGCCACACACACATACGCGCTCTTACTCAGGAACAGAGAGCCATGATATCATCGAAGAAACAGAAACAGAAAGCAGCGAAGAAGACTGAACACAGCGAAGCTAAAAGAAACCGCAGAAACAGAAATTGGCGAGAAAGAGGCGAGGAAGGACTTATGAAGGGGGAGTACACAAAAAGAAAATAATACGAATCGTTCTCTATTTATATGAATAAAAAAGGTATATAAAACAACTCCATTGAGCAACAAATTTAATTTATTCGCAGCAAGTAATGCTCCCTTATCTCGGTTTCGCAGAAGACCCCCTTAATGAGTTCCTTATGACACTTGCTTATCAGCACAAAAATTATTTTCTCTGAACTTGTGTTTACAAGAAACAGCAAATAAATTGAATAAAAATATGAGTAAGTGCACAATATATATTTCAGATATTATACTCTATTAACTTGACTATTGATCGATTGGTAATATATGAAATCCATTCATACTTAATCCAGCATTAAAATCACACTCATTATCTTGATCCTCCGTCTCATCAATATAAGGATTCTGTCTGACCTGTTGAATAATCCAGTCACGGAGCTTGGTCACATTGGTGTAGACGCCTGGGCCTTGGCTGCAGCCAAGGTGCCAGTTGACGATGCCCACCAGCTTGAACTGAGTGGGAACACTGGCCAAAGGACACATGAGTGGATAACCGTCATCTTCATCGCAGATATTCCGATTTATTCCTCCGCCGGCACACATCAGGCTGCTATCCAGCCGAAAGGAGGCGCCAAGCTCACTTGCGAACTGCTGCTGACAGGCGTCGGAGGACACCACCTTCATCGGCAATGTCTTTTTAATCTGATTTTTGACAATGCATCTATTGAGGTCCAATTTAGAAGATCGTGTTGCTATATTGATGTGAGGAATTGAATCGACTTTCTTCCTGAGAAACAACAAGGCCAAGTTGTTGGCCCCCGAGGAAAGATTGAAGTCGGGATGGCGCAGGATCGACCTGACTCTCACACTAATTCCTATGTTGTTCGTCACTTCGATTTCGCTCGCATTAAGGCCTTCAAAACTTTTCGAAGATGTGAGCACTATATAGTTGGAGATGAGAGATCCTCCGCTTATCATGTACTTTTCGCAGTTATGTTGCAGTTCCACGACCCAAGGAAACTCTCCCGCCTTGGGTGTTGTTTCTCTATCGAGAAAATCCCATGCCTGTGTCCCGGAGTGGGCCAGAAGGAGACACAGGATCGAGAATAATCCCTTGAATTGAGACATTTCGCTAACTGATGCTTTAAGAAACTGATCGATGTGAATAACTGTTCCCGAATTTATAGCGGGTCTCATTACTTGAATGCTGTACTTGATAAGTAAAAACATTAACATAACTCATAACTCAAATTTACAGTTCATTAGGTTAGCCACGTTTAATTAATAATATTCTAAGAAATGATATTTATATATATCCATAAAAGAATCGGGCTGAGTTCTGTGAATTTTGTTTCTTGGATTTATTCATCATATATATATTTTAGGGTGCAATAATTATCTCTGTGTATATATCAAAATATGAAATAACACCACAAATAATATAATAATATTTTCTAATACAGGGAGAACTTAAAAAACATTCAGCCCCATTTTCCGAGTCCCAAAATATGACTCTATACAGAATATAGATTCGATATTTACTCCCATTTTTTTTTCTAACTGTACATACCCGAACTGACAAGCGAGAGAGACGGCTAAGGGACTCACTTCTATCCCACTCCTCGCACACTCTTCACAAACACACACACACCAGGACAAGTTCAAGTTTGAGAGGTAGGATAGGATCCCATTCAAGGCCCCAAACCAGCAGACAGCCGGAGCAGATGAAGAAGCACAGCGAACAATGGGCGACGTACTGAAAGGGGTACTGAAAAAGTAAATAAATAAAAATAAAAAAAAATGCAAACAAGTTTCGCTTTTATTTAGTGCCCAACAACAGCGCCAACTTGCAGATTCCCCCGTCACACTGGCGCAGAATTCCACTCCACATACTGTATACCGGACTATGTACCCAACTTTATACACCGATCTCTGGCGATCCAACCGATGCGAACGAATGTTCCACAGCATAAAAATGGAACAGGCAGCTGAACGCGAGGATACAGATGTGGTTGGTCTTATAGGAACTGAAGGCTTAAATAGCGATCCATTTAAATAACTCTTTTCCTTTTAGTTCTACTTATTTATTTATACATCTTTACGGGACACATAGGAATGGGTAAAATATATTTGTTTACCGAAATCACTTCGATAATTATCTGGAAGCCCTAAATAACCATCAATTTTTCCACTTTTAATTCTAAATTCTAATTCTAAATAAATCAATTTATTTGTAGCATATAGGGATGATTAGAAAATATCTATATATCGATAAAACTACAATAATAAGCACAGAAGACGAATTATACTTTGCTAAGTCGGGGTAGTAAGCACCTTATCTGGGGGCCTTGAGTAAAAATAGATTTTATAGATTGAAAATTAAAGTCAATTATTTGTATATTTATCATAATATGGAAAATCACTTGATCTTTATAACGTGAATGTATTTCTCTTTTAAAGAAAAATGAAAAGGCCTCAAGGTTATACTTAAGTTGATAATATATATATAATTTAATATATATAATTTTTATAATATATATAATTTGAGTCATTAATCTTATCCCCATTCGATATATATTGATATCCTAGAACCCCGTTTATCTAGCTCTATTATTTTGTCCTCATCTGTAGAAGAAGAAGTAGCAGCCAAAAGCGAAGGCGATCGCACTTAATGCTCCACTGATTGCACAACGATCGTTGAAAGGGAGAATGCGATAGAGGGAACCAGGAGGATTTCAGGGGCATTTAAGGGGCATTTCAGGGGTATACACACATATATATCCCAGGGAAGGACGGAGCAAAGACCACGGGGCACCGGGCGGTATTGTGCAGAAGACACAATTGTAGCCACAGTCGGTGTCAGTAGGTAGACCCCCATCCCGACCATCATCATCATCATCATCATCATCATCTCTGCACTACATATAGTAAGTAGTATATGGCATGTGCATCTATGTGTGTCACAAGGAGCTGAAATTAAAGTAAGGCAGGAGGTTTCTCGGACTCCCGACATGTGCGGATAGAATAGTCGCCACCGTCGCTCCCCCATTGCAGATCTTCCACGTTTTTAAAGCCACCGCACAATGGACTATTAATTATTTAACCCTTCCACAATTCCCCGCCACGACTGACAGCCCTTCGACTCCAATTGAAGTTGCAACTTTGTTGCCATCTGGTAGAAAATTTGTGAGTGAACTAAGAGGTACCCAAAATATTAGATAGTTCCTATTAAAACTATTAAAATAAAAAGTTTAAGGAAAACAAGGAAAAATGGCTTAAGAAATAAGTTAATTAATTAATTGAAATATTCTAACAAACATATTTTAAAATAAAAAAAAAATACTAATGGAGAGAATTTGAGACTATTAGGATACTTAATGTTCGGAGTAAAGATAGTTCTATAATCTGAATATTTGTTAGATTTTTATAGCTTTTCTTACAAAATATAATATGATATCCTGCGATATATCTTTTATTTTTTTTTAATAAATTCAAAGATAGAAGAAAATTTGTGAGTGAACTAAGAGGTACCCAAAATATTACATAGTTCCTCTTAAAACATAATAGTAGAAGTTCAAGGAAAACAAGGAAAATTGGCTTAATAAATAAGTTAATTAATTAATCGAAATATTCTAACAAACATATCTTAAAATAAAAAAAAATAAAATACTAATGGAGAGATTATGAAACTATTATAATATATACTTAATGTTCGGAGTAAAGATAGTTCTATAATCTGAATTTTTGTTAGATTTTTATAGCTTTTCTTACAAAATATATATCTTTAATTTTTTTTTTAAATAAATTCAAAGATACCGATAATGCCTTTAAGCCCCCCTCATACCGAGTGTAATGAAAAGTGATTTCTCAGCCATGATGAGCTCTCCTCCACCAGCTGCCGGCTGATTAATCGCGAATCGTGATGGTGCTATCGGCTCGGGATCACGTTCCGACTCCAGCTGAGATCTTCTCCCTGCCAGCCGGAGGATCCGAATCCTCCCAGCCTTTGCCATTGCGTGATTGCGTTATAAATAGTACGTCTGGGTATTTAGATCTTAACTCACTGATACTACTATACCAGAGAATATGATGGGTCTTCTTTGGCCCCTGTGGGCGGTGTGGGGTCGTCAGCAACTGATGAACTGCAATGGGAAAAATGGAATTCTCGACGACCGCTAATTGGTGTCCTCGCCCCGCCGACATTCTTGGATGATTTATTCCAAATATTTACACTTGCTGCTGCCTGGCCTTATAAATCTCTCCCCGCCAAATGCCATTTAAATGTTCTGTTTTTGTCACGCGATCCCGATCCCCTTTATATATATATATCTTCCTCTAAGCATGTGGTTTTCATTTCATCATGACACTATGTTCATGTCCCCCCAAAAAGTGTCAAGATCTGGCTTAGCGCAGTTTGGTTCAGCGATCGTCATAAATAATGATATGGTTTCGAAAAACACTCGAGAGGAACTCCAAACTACACCGAAAAAATCCAAAAATTTTAAGAAATAATATATACAATTGTAAGATATTTTCTATATATTTTTCTTTTAATATTTGTAATTAATCTCCAAACTAAAATGTGTATATTCTCTCGGTGCATTTACAAAACGCCATTTCCGCGAACCCAGAAGAATCAAAGTGTTTGTTTTTCGACCATGGATCGAAGCGAACAATAATGTTTTTATGTGTTTTTTTAAGAAGGGCTCCCAATTTCAGGGTTCGCCTGCAGTGGCAGATAACGAAGGACTTCGAGAGCCCCCGACAGCGACCTTCAATAAATCAAAGGCCAGCACAAATTCAGAGTTAAACTTATGGCCTTCGATTTTGTGCTGACAGTGGCCACCTTTAACCCTTCCCCTGTGACTTTTACTAATTATGCCGCGAAGCCGGAACGAAAAAATAGAAATAAGTTTTTTGTGAAACGACTTCTTCTTCGTTTTTTATTATTATTTTTTTTTTTTCGTCGGCGGCAGCTTTGTTGCTGCTCCCTCTTGATGGACGACACTCTGGGGAACGTTTTGTCCAATCCCCGCCTCCAAAAAACAAAATTGCTTACGGGGCAAAATGCAAATCAAAATGACAAAAGCAATTAAATTTAACCCATTTCCAATGCGAAAAAAGTTTCACTTTTTGTGGTTACTTCATGTGGAAAATGTACTGCATCATGGGCAGGGGGTTTCCCGCTCGGCTTCAGGACCAACAGTTGGTAAGAAGAAATAAAAAAAAAAATACTACGAAAAAAAACTAGACAAAGAAAGTGCCAGGAAAAGGGGCTCTTTTAATTATTTGGCGCCTGCATGTGTCTCAATTTAAATTAGCTGCCAGGCTTTTCCTATGGCTTCGGAAAGGAAATTAAAATTCAATTTAAAAATGCCACGAAAAATAACAGAAAAGCTGGACAAAAAATCGTACAACAAAAGTGGGCTAATTTGGTTATGGTCCCCTCAGGGGTGGCAGCGGTGGTTCAAGGTCCCAGGTCCAAGTCCCAGACAAGTTCAAAGGGTTGACTTTGGAAATTAGTTTTAGAATTTATGATGCAGCTTTTGGGTAGGGGTTATTTCAGCATTTAGCGCGCCTTTCAATTGCCATAAATATGATTTATGATCGCGCGCATTTAATAAGGATCATTTTCATTATTCCCCTTAGCCAGGGAAATACACAGCATCCCATTCGGTTCACACCCGCCCCAATTAACACACAATTGCAGAAGGGGCTGTGGCTCCTCCGGGCTCTTCCGTGCTCCTCAGAAGTCCCCCTCCCTTTCAATCCCATCCAATCCGATCCCGGGGCAACTATTCATCAGTCATGCAATCGCCGCCGGTGCCTGCAACTCCAGTCGTCTCCGCCGCGATCCTCAATGACATCGAAATGTGCGGCTGGCATGCCGGGAACTTCGCGGCAGACAAGTACGACAGCCTCGGCCCCCACCAGAAAACCTTGAAAACCAGCCCAAGCGGCAGCCAAAGGGCTGGCCTCTCTGTCTCTCTGCCTTTCAGTCTCCATGGTACACGTTTCCCCCCCTATGTCAGCAATGGTCCCCGCGCGAGATCAGCACAAAGGCGGTGTGCAAAAGTAAACAGCGAAGGCAGCGCACAGTGGCTACAAGTACTGAAGTCTAAAAATTAAATTAAATAATTTACTGATCGAAAGATCTCTTTGGTCTTGAAATTAAAAAAAAACACAAAAGGATATAGTTTAAAGGTAATTAAAATGTTGATTCTACAAACGTTTTTGAAGGTAGCCATCCATCTTCTTAAGTATCCATTGCTGGCCTCTCTATCATCAGTTTAATGCCAGAACTATTTGGGAATTCTAACAAAAATTATTTAAGTGTTTAATAAATTTATTTAAAGGACACAAATATTTTCCGATTGATTTTTATTACAAGTATTTTCCGCCACTTTAATGATTTAATTTAAATTAATTTAATTTTAACCTGTAACACTGTGCAGTTGGTCCGCGGAGTTCGGGATGCCTTGGCACGACGCCTGGCCAGAACAAACATTGTTAGCACTAAATGTCGTCGTTGTCTTCCCCCGATCCCTTAGCCCTTCTGCGATGGAGCCTTAACCCGTCTCTGCCCCCCTCTGGAGCAATATTTACACGCGGTGCACGAAGTTGCAATGTGAATGTTGCTGGTTTGCTGGCTGCTCGTTGCACGTTGCTTGTTCCTGTTGCTTGTTGCTTTTACTTGGTGTCGACAGATACGCCGGGGCATTAAAGTATAAAAATAAGAACGTCTTCCTGCCCGCGTATCCCTTCCTGCCACCCGTCCCGCCCCCCCTTTTTTTTCCGGGCCTTTTCAGGCCTTTACATCTCCTTTCGTGGGAGCGCGGCGGCACTTGAAATTGCATTTGCTCTCGGCCTGGCCTTGAAAATGGCTCTGCCGCAGAAAATCACAGAAACTGAGAAATCTCACTTGGCTTGAAGTCAGGCAGCGGCCAATGGTAAATCGCAAAATGGCAAATGCCAAACGAAAATGAAAAGCAGAACTTCCATTTTTGGATGCAAGTAAAAGTATTTAACCCTAGGAAAATTCCTTTCAGAAATTGGGTGGAAAATATGGTTCAGAAAATGTATGTTGGACAAATATTAATTATGTATTTTCTGTAAAGTACCTTCCTTACTAATCAATAATTAAGTCTACATTTTTTATTTCCCTTTTAAAATAAGGGGTTTTATCTTTTATGGTCTTTAAGAAATCTAAATGCAATAAAAATCTATTAGATAAATAAAAAATATTCAAAAATCTGTGCAGATAGCCTTTTATTTCATATTAAAATAATAATAAGATTCTTATTTTATAAAGTAAAAGCTTTAAATACTTTTTCTATTATCTTGAATATCATAAAAATGACTTTCTGGAGTTAAGAACAAACATCCACTCAAAATAAAAGATGCAAGATGGTAAATAATTCTTATTCCCGATTCTCCTTTCCTTCCTACGGGCATAAATTTTAAGTGTGCAATTTCTCTAATATCGAATATATGCCGGAATATATATAAACCAACCACTGACCCACTCGAAAAAGGGAAACAGAGGGTTCCCTTTACACCAGCTTTAACTTTGAAGTTAAGACATGGCCAAAAGTCGAAACAAAACGAAGACACTCAAGGTTTTGAAGAAATGCACTTAACGAAATATAGGTATGATTAAAAAATATAAAGAACATTTTTTAAATATTTATGGAGGAGAGGGAAGATAAGAACGGACATATATAATCTCAAGAGAGCTTTGTTAAGATGGAAAGCCTATAAATATGCCATATTTAAGCTTAAGAAATGATTAAGAAAGCTTTAAAAATAGATTTTGAAAGTAGATTTGGTAAAAATACGAAAACTTTTCAAAGTGTGTGTTTCTGTTTCTGGTTTTTGGTCTGAATCTCCTCCGGATCCCTGTGGTTGGTTGCCTGCATTTTTGGTCATGGCCTTTTGGCACTGCTGCTGCCCCGAGACACTGCTGCACATTAATTATTGTTTATGTCCGGCCAGACAATGCAACATGGCCCCGGCTGGCGGCCGTGTCAAGTTCAAGGGTTCATTAAAAAGGGCCCAGACAATGGCTCTTTGGTTCTGCCCACGCCAGGGCCTCGTCCTCACTTCTCCGCCGCCCGAGATGAATGCAAAACCCTGCACCGGATGCATCCAAGATAAATTCAGATAGAGGCCGGGGCTTATTTTCTAACTATTTTCAGAGTTTTCCCCTTTTTTTAAGGTAGGTGCAGCTGGGGCGGCAACTTACACTCGCTCGTAATCCCAATTGTCGGCTTGGCATTTGCTCGGCGATACGTGTGACCCTAATCCGTATCGACATGTCGCTCAAGTTAGATAATAAAGTTGTACCCAGCCCCAGACGACGACGGGCTTGTCCCAAACCACGGTCTGGGTCGGGGTCTCACTCCGCTTCGAGTGGAGATTGTTAGACTAGTCGGCTCGGCTGCTCCTATGACAATAAAGAGACAACGACCCAAGACAGCTTCACCCCTACCTCACAAAACGCTCGAAAGTACACTGTAAAAATCTGCATAAAAAATAACAGAACTATAGAAGCCAGTTGTATTAAATTTTATATATATAATGTATACAAATCTATATAAAAATAAAAGGAAATATAGAAGTAAGTTGTATTAAAGTGTATATATAAACTATATAAATATGTATAAAAATAAGAATAAATATATATAAAATTAATACAAATCTATATAAAAATAAAAGGAAATATAGAAGTAAGTTGTATTAAATTATATATATAAACTGTAAAAATCTGTATAAAAATAAAAAGAAATATAAAAAATAAGTTGTATTAAATTGTATATATAAACTGAAAAAATATCTGTATAAAAATTTAAATAACTATAGAAGCCAGTTGTATTAAATTTTATATATTAAGTATACAAATCTGTATAAAAATAAAAAGAAATATAGAAGCAAGTCGTATTCAACTTTATATATATAATATATTTAAGTTGATCTAATATTGGTATTTAAAAAGCAATTTTTATCGAAAAGTGGCAAGGATTATTTCGTCTGATTTATGACTTTTAAATACGGTTTAATATTCCTGCTCCGTTGTTAAAATTCGGTGCCCAACCATGATTCCCATTATTAAAGGTAGAGCTCTTCCACTTTATATTACCAATATATTTATAACTCAAAACTTTAAACCTATAATGTGTACCTTTAAAATGTATTATTATTCTTAATTTATTATAACTTACAAAACTAGTTTTTTTCAGTGCAAAGTTCCAAACCGAGCCCAGTCGAGCAATTTTTAATCCAATTAAAGCATGGATTTATGAACTACTCGCCTGTGACTGAGACATTGCGACTGTTGCAGGGAAGGTAAACCCTTTTTATGGCCAGTGCGTGCAGCAACGACTGAGAGAAAGGGTTAAGGAACCAGTGAGGAAATGGGGAGAAATGGAGAAAAGTGGGAGAAAGACAGAAAATAGGGGGAGAGAACGAGCGATACTTTAATGGCTCCAACGAGTTGCAAATTATCATCCAACTTTCCTTGCTACTGCATTGCAATTTGCTGCCGCATTTCAAGTGCACTCCACTCGATGACAAAACGGTGTGAAGGTAAAATCCCCAGAGCAGAAGTAGAAATGCAGAAAATCCAGGTAAAAGACAAACCGCAAGAGACAGAAATAATTATACATTTACTCTCGAAAAGGTAGCAGCAGATGACAGAAAATGAAGCAGCCGAGAAGTACGTGATATTGAGATAATTTAAATATTTTAAAGAGGAAAATTACAGGACTCTGAAGAACAGTATACAAACTTACATTAAATGCATTATTAAATTATTATATACTTGTAAGCTGTCAACACATAGAAGTAAATAAAGTAGAAATTGAAATGATTAAAAATATATAAACACGAAAGTATCATATACACATAAACTGAATTTATTTAATGATTAATAACATTATAAACTCTGAATATAAATATATAATAATATAATATATAATATTAATATATATAATATTTCCTATTTATTTCTTGATATATAAGCCTGCCTCATTAACTCGTGACAAAAAGAAACTCTTTGGCAAGCAATTCATTCACAGAAGCTTTACCTTTTTCTAGGGTTAAGAACTTCAACTCTTTTTGCACAAAGGAGAAGCCGAGGAGGAATTATCATAGTAATCTTGATAAGTAAATGCACACACACACACACACAGGCACACACGGTAAGTGAGTGAATGTATGCGTAATTAGCATGCACGCAAATAAATTGTTAGCAGTTGCGGGTTAAGCCCCATGGGCGTGGTGCCTCAGGGGGTGCAGAGGGGGTCTGCCGCTCGATTTAACGAGCTGCGACTGCAGCGGCGACGGCCATGCATACAGGCACCGAGACAGAGACGGAAATATAGGGGCTTTCATCAACGCGTCAGTTTTGTGCCTTGCCCCCCCTTGTCCGAACCCCCCTTTTTGCACTTGGAAAAAATATTTGTGTTACTTAAATTTCTAAATGAAAATATTAAGAAAACAAAAAGGATTTTACAATAGAAAACTAGCTTTAGTTTCTATTTACCTGCTCACTATTTTTAGAAACTAAATCTCTTATTTTTTCAACTATTTTTATTGAATAAAAAACATTGAATTGTCATAGGAAACTATTTCTGTGTATCGCCCTGTTGCCCTTGCACCCTACAACCCTCTGGCCAGCCCCCTGAGACCCACCACACGCATTTGAAGAATTATGAGGCGACGTGGACGCACATTTCGCTGAAGGAGCCGAAACAGCTACAAATCTCCCCAGAGGCACCTTGTCTCCCCCCTTTGTACTCCTTGCCTGGTTCTGCCTATCCCTTTCTACGCCCCTGCCTCCCCCTTTCGAGCCCCTTTCTTTAACCAGACGCGGTGCATGCAACGTAGCGTTTCAATTTATGCGAAGTGATTCGTCATGCGGTTAACTTTAGAATCCGCACAGCCAAAGACCCATGCATACTTGAGGTACAGTAGACGCCCCCTAAGGAGCTTTGAGCTTTTAAAAGAAAAAAGATTATATTAAAACAGGGTCGGGCACTAAATGCGAAGTTTGGAGCCCAATAAGAATAATCACAATCGAGAATAGGCGAGCAAGGATTGAGCTAAACTTTAGGCACAGCCATGTAAGTTTTGTTTTTGATTCCTTTAGGCCATATACATATATATACTACTATACTATATATACTATATTTATGTCAAATAAGTCTTAAATAATAATTTATAATAATAATACTTAGGCACCATTTTGCCAGGTACATGAAAAAGAATTATAAATACGAATGCTTTGCTCTGCTCTAGACGCTTCTTGAAATATATCCTTTAAAAGGATGCTCTACTGTCTGTCTTTTGTTGCAGAGAGTCGTGTGGGCTGTGGCCTTTGAGTGTTCGGATGTCTGAGTGCCCGGCCGCATGGCTGCCTGGGTGCATGGGTGGCGGTGGTATTGGTGGTGCTGTTTCTGGTACTTCTGGTACTTCTGCTGGTGGTGCTGAGATGTTGTTGCCTAGGCCCTCAGTCGCTCCGCTGTGGGGCATTTGCATATGACTTGGGAGTCAAAGAGTGTGGCAAAGAAGGGCAGAGATGGCGGCAGGGGAGCGCGGGGTCCGGGGCCTTGAAACCTAGACGGCGACAGAGCCATCGTCAAGTCCAAGGCTGCGGGTGGAGATGGCTCCGCCAAGGAGCGTGGTGTGGAAATACTCCGCCAAACGACTCAATTGGCGACGTTGACACTGCCATTTGTTTCACTTTTCATGCCTTTTGTTTGGGCCAGCATTCTCTTTTGGCTTATCGCCTACTTTGTTTGCTGGGCCCCCTCTCTTCTTAACCATTCCATAGAGTTATTTTTTCTGCAATTGTTGCAACTCCAACTGCAACTGCAACTGCAATTGCATTCGCCATGGGTTTGGCCATGAAAAAGTTTAAACACCTCGACGGCCGGGTGAAATGTATCGCTCGCCTCCTTGTGACTCTCCTATTATTAGCTAATAGCCGGACGGGTTGGTTTGCCAACTGATTAGCCATCGAGAGCCACGCCCGGTTGCGCCCAATGCCTGCACTTGGAAAAATTATTACAGAAAAGATCTATAAGACAGCATAGGAAATGAAAATGTAAGGCTTCAAGTAAATTTATGAAGTATTTTAATTTTATAAATTAATTTGGTATAGTTACAATAAACCAAACTATTAATTATACTTCAATATTATCTGGAATTAATAGAAAAGTCTAGTCCAAACGAATATTTTCGTTCCCTTTAATATTTTCCTAAAAAATATTACTAAAAATCTTTAAGGCTATATTTTTTTTAATAAAAATACACAAATATAGCTAGAATAGATTACCAATTATATTCTCTATCTGTGTAAGAACCCATGTCCACCCATTCCGTCCCATCAATTCCCCAGGCGTTGACACCAAACAATTTGTCAAAAGATAATTTGTTGTTGCAGCTGGCTTCGGGTAGAACTCCTCTTTCTGCAAGTCTTTTCCCTTTGCCTATGGTTGTGCACTTGCCATTGATAAGCGGCTAACGAAGTGGCCATTGTTTGCTCTGGGCCAATTGAGGCCCCACCCCGAGCACCCAACACTCATTTACTCAACCCGGCCAACAGATTGTGGGCCATTCAACCCGCCGCCCGCCGTCTGTGCCTCGTTAGCCAATTTCCACCTTTTCCACTTGATTCGTTGCAGCGTTTTGGGTGCTGCAAGTGGATGCATTTTTCGCACAAGCCCAGCTAATGAATTTAATGTTTTCCATGAAAAACCCAATGAGTTGGCAACCAAAAAGATACAAATTAATGACAGCCAATTGCCTTGGAGACTGAAAAGCTAAAAGGTTAAAAAAAAATTAACAAATGCAAAATTGACTATGATGAAAATATATATACAAAAAAATAGATATATAAATAAATAAATATATATATATAAATATATATGCAAAATCATATATGAAAGAAACTAAAAGCTGGCAAAAGACGTTCAAACATCTAGAATTTATTTAAAGTACTAATNTTAAAGTATTAATTGCAAACATATTAAACACTAAAAATACGTTTAATATTATTCCTTAATTTACAACCAGTAATAATAGGAATTTTAGATATTAAAAAATACATAAAAATCTGTGAGATACACAAAATATCTGCAAATGAAAAACAAACAAAAACGGGGGATCATGAATGGTTGTCATGATCAAATCCACATTTTGTTACTTTTTTTTTTTTTGCCAATCGAATGATATAACTTCCAGGAAAACTTTTGTGACTCGCTTGGTTTTTTTTTTATAGATTGACCCTCCTTCCCCTTGGAACATCTAAACAGTCACAAATTTTCGGGGCACACGCAAATTTTTCGGGTCCGCTCCCCTATTTTATAGGCGGCACTTTGATTGCTTTAGGCGCACGAAATCTATGGTCGTAGAAATTTAATAGATTCATAAAAAAAGGAAAAAGACCCACAAAAAACGGGACCCAACGCACCGAAAAAAGATTTCCGATATGTGCGTAGCGAAGCTCGCAGAGATCTTGAGCTCGGTCCGTTTTAATTGGTTGATTTACCAGAATGTCTCCGCTTTTTGGGCTTATTTTTCGTCTAGCTCTGATTAAGCAGATGTTTTCAAGGGCTTACCAAGGGAGGCATATTTTTCTCATACTTCGATCTACGGGATCGTAGGCCAAAAATTTGATAAAACCAAGAAGAAATTTTTGTATTTTACCAGGCATTAGTAATACCCTTCTTGGTGTATTATTTTTCAAAGAAAATTCATTTAACTTTAGATTCGTAAATATATTTACTGTAAATACATTTAATACTTTGTTTAAGAAGAATTTCTTTCAAACAATATTTCCCCCTATGTAATCAGTGGTTCCACATACAAATTTTTTTAATTAATATATATATTTTATTTAATAATAAATAATTATTACTTTTATGGGATCTAAGGCCAAAAATTTGATAAAGCCACGAAGAAATTTCTGTATTTTACCAGGCATTAGTAATAGCCTTCTGGGTGTATTACTTTTCAAAGAAAATTCATTTAACTTAAGATTCGTAAATACATTTACTGTAAATTCATTTAATACTTTCTTTTAAGAAGAATTTCTTTCAAACAATATTTCCCCCCTATGTAATCAGTGGTTCCACATACAAATTTCTTTAATAAATATGTATATTTTATTTAATAATAAATAATAATTACTATTATTCTAAGAGTATTCCCTATTCTTAGGAACCTAGGCCTCTTGCCGTTTAGCATGTGAATGTGATTTATGCCCCGAAATTTTGCCTGCCTGCCATTTGTTGCTCCTCCACTAGCATCCCCATCCACATCCCCATCCCCATCCCCATCCACATCCACATCCACGTCCACTCCAATCCACTCCGATCCAATCCGCCCGGCAAATGCGTAGTTACGCACGCTGACAGTCTTCAGTTTCGGTCTCGGTTTCGGCTCCCCCATCGGGAAGAGTCGCTCTCCTACAAAATGAATAGCAACAATTTGGTTTTCATTTTATAATGAAATAGACGGGGCCTTCTGAAATGGGCGGTTCCTGGAACTTGAGCGGATGTGTTGATTTATATGATTCTTTTCTTTGACAGGGGGGGCCATCAGAAATTACGTAAGTCAACAATTGAGGCAATTCCAAATTCAAAACTTAAAAAAAAGGGGTAATTGGAATCCTGTGGGAAAGTCTGCTTTAAATAATTCAAAGACACGCTGAAGAAAACTAAGAACAAATGACCATAATACAAAAAATGTGAAATATTAATTGTTCACCGGGTATACAGATTCAAAATTTTCAGAATATTTCAGAGAAACACGATATTTAAATATTCAACAATAATAACTAGTAATATTTCCTATTAGATTTTGATATTATATGTGTTTTAAAAAGAAAATAAAGCTTCTTAACAGATTAAAATGTTACCAAATTTTTGTCCCCTTTATAAGATGTCTAATACAAATCTATAATATTTATCAAGACAACTTCAACAACTTTTTTTTTATATTGATATTACTTAATTGAAGTTTTCGTACGGCAGTCAGGATTTGCAGAACTTATGTTGCTGAATTTTTCCTCCCTTTTTTCCGTGCATCGATGACGGTCATGGTCTAATTGCACCCAAAAGGGTTAAACCGACATGCAAAAATGTGATCAGCAAACAGGGAGGAGTTTTTTGGGGGGGGCAATGGAGCTTGTGGGGGGTAACTTTGGACCAGCGAGGCGCATTAATCCAATTCCAATTCCAATTGTCACAATTCCCCCCACGAGAGCGGATGTAACGGTCCGCAGGCAAGTGACAACAAAAAAATCGCATGACGTGATGTTTGTGGAAAGTGCAACAAAGGTCCAACTCCCCGATTTTTTTATTATCCCTCTTGCATCGTTTTATTTTTTTGCCACAAATAAAATTGCATGACAATGGAACCGGGCTTGAGAGAGAGCCGGTTGCCAAAACTGAGTCAAGTGAAGTCACCATGCATAGTTATATACCCCGTAATTGGTGGCCATAAGGGTATAATGCTTATCGATATTTTAACTTGTAATTTGATATGAATATCGATTTTATCGGAATTAATTTGGTAGTGTTGCTCTTTCATTGACTTCAATATATCAATAACTGTGTATAATAGAATCGATATTCGATATGTACACCTTAATATATAATGCATATCGATATTTAAAATTGTAATTTGATAAGAATATCGATTTTATCGAAATTAATTTTGTTGTGTTGCTCTTTCATTAACTTCAATATATCAAAATTTTTGTATATTACGATCGATATTTTCTTATATATAATATATTAAATATAATATGTAAAACTCAATCCTAAGGAAAAAATATATACATATACATATATTTGTAATTCCCGAAACTACATCTTTAACATAAACTAATGGAAGTTGCTAAATCCTAGAAAAGAAAATGAGAGAAATATTAAAATAGAACGAATCTAAAAGTCAAAAATCCTCCATTAACTATTGATCTAGACTTGCAACAAGTCGGTCTGGGCAATGAGGGAGTTCGGGAGGTGTGGCCTGGTCTCATGTAATTAACCTGCTAAACCGCTGTGACGCCAGCTGGCCTGATATTCATGTCGCAGACTGCACACGAGAGCGAGTGAGAGAAGCAAAGCTGGGGCCCTAGCGCAAAATTTAAAATTGCCATAATAAATGACCAAAAATAAAAATAAATGAAATTTTAAGCAGAATTGCCAGAGGAGGAGGAGGAGGAGGAGGAGTGGTAATTTCCTGATGGGAGGAGCTCCAATATTTTGTGGAGCTCTTTCTGTATACCACCACATGCCATGTTGCCGCGTCTGTGCTATGTACCAGTGTATGTATGTATGTGTTTTGGGGGTTGCTCCAGTGTGTTTGTATTTGCCAGAACTTTCATTTTCATTCGCAAAAAGCGGCAAAAAAAAACCAAAAAACGAAAAGCGGAAAAACAAAGGAAAATCAGCCAAGCGAATGACGTGGCACAGAACAAATTTCTATAAGTTCTGCGATGGAGGAAGGGGTAGTTAATAAAGGTGACAGAGGTTTTAACGTTTTATTTTCTGCCATTTCTAGAAAATATCCGAAATATCCAAGTGGCTTAATTGGAGTTCCAGTTGAAATTATTATGAAATTTATTGTTGTTACGAGCATAAAATTGGATTAAAACATATTGAATCTAAGACCTCTAAATGATAACTCCTTAATTTTATGTACTTCTAGCTTTTTTCCCCCTACCAAAGCCCTTTTCCTTTCCGATATTATGCCCAATATGGTCTTCTTTCCGAACTTTATTAAGCCGTGTAAGAGTCTTTGGAAAAACCTTTGGCTAAGCGAAAAAGCCACCCCATCCATATCGTAGTCCCCAACCCCCCGAAAACTTTTATGAGTCACTCGGACGACCGCTGAAATAAATGCGAGCATAAATATGAACATAAATATGGATATAAATATGTGTATGTTGCAACAAAGCGGAAATCTACGCAACAAAATCGGCTAACAAAGTGCGCAGTAAAAAAACAGATTCAGAATGCTTGGAAAACATTCACGCAAAAAATCCCTAGAGATTTCAGGATACCGACTTTAAGTTGAGAATAGAAACATTTAATTGGATTTTTATTTGTATTAAGATTATTATTATAATTTATTCTTTTAAAACTTTGTTTTGTCAAATTAAAATTTCTTGAAATGCACACTACACTTTCTCCGAGTGCAGTAACAAGCCAATAATGCGAATGATCCAAACGAGAAGTTTCAGTGAGGAGAGTGATAGAAGAAGAGACGAAGAGAGAGTGGCAGTGGGTTGTAGAGTCACAACATGGAACACCTTGTGCCTCCCACTTTTACTCTTTTCCGTCTCTTTCTTCATCTCCGCCTTATACCACTCCTCCCACACAAGCACACTCGCACACACATAGAAACGCGACCTCGGTTAAGGAAGAGAATGTTCGCAAAACTTCTAGAAAAACTCCACAGAAAAAAAGAAAGGAAAACTGGGTGGAGAGATGGGCGACTAAATAGAATGGAGTTTGAGGGAGCAGAGCGAAGCCAGATGAATGCGATGAAAAGGAAACCCAAGAGGCGGAAAATAATGCAAAAAAAAGAACTGGCCTAGGAAAATGGAAAAATGTTCCATGTGCAAATATATGCACACCCACACAATCACGAATAGCCATACACCTACAGATATGATAAAAATAATAAGTATGTAATTATATAGTAATATGCTAAGTTAATATTCCTTATATTAATTCCAGAAATTGATTTAATAAACATTTTACTAGATAAACTGCAGTAATTATTTATCATTGATGAGAAATTAATAATATTCCACATCTATGCAAATCATAAATTAATAAAATGTGATTAAGACAAATCCAATAAGATATGCTAAATTTATTAATAATATTTTCAAGAACTAATTTCTTTAGTTGATAAGAAATTTTGGAAAAACTTCAATGAAGCTATTACTTTTGCCGCGACTGTGAAGCGAAGCTCTCCACCAGTACACAAACACTGACACAATCGAGATTGCCAGCTCCAAAGGAGCGAGAGAGGGAAGAAAGAGTGGAGCAGAGACAGCAGTTTCCTTTAGACGCACTGACGTAATGCGACAAATGCTGCGCCAAACTCCCCCCCCACTCGCACTTCGCTCCCACTCTCCAACATCTGCACTGCCAGCCCACTCCCCATCCCTTTTGCTCCACCACAACAATTTTTCAAGGTTTCAAGGCCCAGTAGCATAGAAAATTCACGATCAAGAACATGGAAAGTTCTCTGTTGCTCTCTATCTCCCTCTTCCGCGCTCCTTTTGGAGTTTGTGAGTCGAGAGAGCGACACGCGCAAAAATGTTCACAGGAGGAGCAAGCGAGAGGAGTAGACGAGGGAAAGAGAAAGAGAGAGTGTCAGACGGAGGAGGGGAGCAGACAAGGCGGAGTTGCCGACTGCCTTTGGTGGTGTTTTTGTACGGCGACTGCGCTGAGAGCGAACGAGAGCGAAAGGAGTGGGAGAGAAAATGAGGAGTGGGAGAGAGCTTGGGAAGTGGGGACTCATGGCACCCACAGGAGTAAGAGTGAGAGCAAATGGAGTTTGACTTGTATCCCTCTCTCGCTCACACTTAGGCGAAGCTGGTGTCTTTTGTTGTTGCCTGTTTTGGTAGAGTGGGCAGGGGTGATGGAGTTGGGCGACCGGGGGACCAGGAGTCGGAGTTTCCAGGGTTTCCAGGATTGAGGTTTATTTATGGCCCACGGCTTTTCGGCCAGCATTTGATACCACGTGTTTCGTTGGAGTTTGCAAAAAACACACACACAGACACTGGAGTTTGGTCCAACAGGAAACATTGGCATAGATAATGGCAAAACTGAAATGGGAAGAGACCAAGAGAGAGGGAAGCAGGAAGAGGATAGGAGAACGGCAGGACAACAGGACAGTTGCGAAAAAAGAAAACAAATGACTCAATTGTTCCTGCCAATGCCAAAAAGGGGAAGGAAACAAAATGGTTAGATGGGAAAATCAATTGAATGGAATATGTTGATAAAAATTGTATATTATATAAAGAATTTCACTATAAAAATAAAATAAATTGAAAATTATAAATTTCTTTTCCAAAAATATTGGAATGTCCCAGAAATGACTTATAAATTATATAAAATGTAGTCTTTGTAAGTTTATGTTTTATTTAAGGTAGGGTATCATTCTATCCAAAAAGACACAGTAACCAGTAATATTTTTTAAATAAATCTAAGTAGTTTGTCAATTGTCATATTTAAGTAATAAAAAAGTATTCTTCTGTTAAGTTTAATACAATTGTTAGTTTTTTATTTGTTAGCTCCCTTTTCCTATTAAGAACCTTGTGAAACTCCACTTAATTTAAATTAAATGCTATTTGTCAAAAACCCAAGATTAAACTAGTTTAAATTATAAACATCGTGGAGGAAATGCTAAAAATATTCAAGTAATCAAATCCCTAAATGTATACTACAAATAAGACTGTCTATAAATCTGTTCTGGTAAAACTACAAAACTGATTGTAGGAAACCAAATAAATAACGTTAAAAACCTGTAGTAATATAAGAAAGGAATATCATACAAATATTTATTTATATATTTATTCGATATTATGCTATGCCTCTTCTTAAAAAAAACCAAAACGAAAATTTCATTCAATTTCGATACATAGAATGTTGTCACAAAGCCCCAAGCTCCAAACTCGTTTCTGGGCGTTACATAAGCGAATCTCCGGAGGAAAGGGGGGTCGAAAAGGAAGAAGAATTCGCCGGGAAGGACGAGGGACTTCTGCGGGGCAGGATTATGGTTCCAAAACAGGAAAGCGGACAAAACAAAAACCGGAAGAACAGGATAAAGTGGGCGAAATGTCAAAAAGTGGGCAGTGCAAGAGAATTGTTAAAAGTTTGATGAAGAGGGAGTAGAAGAAGGCGAAAGAAGAAGCCTGTTCTACACTTCTACCCACTCAAGTCTTTTTCTGATTCTTCTTTCATATGTATGTATATATGTATATATGTATATATGAATGTACATATGTTTCGATCATTAAAAAGCACACTGAAAAGTAGTGGATCGATTCGATTTTTCTCACATAATTTACAAATACATGTTGGGAATTGATATTAAAAGTAGGCGAATATTTAGAAAACTATATTGTTTTTAATTAAAACCAAATCTCAAAACAAGCAAAGGGGAATTGACTAAAATATCATAGAATTAAACTATTGCTTTTTAGGTAAATTAGACGATCAAATGCAAAAGTTAATTACAAAGTATATTTTTATAAATTTTAATACCTAAGTTTAAGTACAAATATTAATCCTGCTTGTTCATGTGTAGGAGTTGCGAGAAGAAGAAGAGTTGGGGAGTGAGAGTGTATGCGAGAAGCTGCTTTCAAGGTCTGCAGAATAGAGAGAGACCGACCGAGAGCATGTGAAAAGAGAGTGTAGTGGAGAGAAGTTCCAGAACCTGCTCTTCTGCCGCTCCTCTGCCGACGCCTTCCAAGCGCAGCTGCTGCGCTGCCGCTGCAGTTGCCCTTGGAACTTGAAAAACTCGAACGTGGAGGTAGGGGCAATGGAAGAGGACGAGGTGGGGTGGTAAGCACCTTGCACTTGAAAACCGAAGCGCAGGCAGCGCTGCCGGCGGCGACGTCGCTGTTGCAAGCGATTCTAATGCGCGCGCAGCTCCCCCTTCCAACCCACGTTTTGCAAAGAGAGCGAAGAGCATCTTCGTTGCAACTCCAACTCGAGCGGCGACGTCGACTGCGACTGCGACCGTGGGCAGAGACTGCGTTTCATTTTCGGCATGTTGCAAATTTCGTTTTCATGCAGCAAATTTCAATTTCATGTTATAAAATCGCACGATTTGTGTTTGTATTAGTGGTTCGGCGGCTTCTCTGGCTGTGTGCGTGTGTGTGTGTGTGGTGCATGGTTGCATATTTTTAGCTCTCCTTCAATCCACCACTTCCTTTTCTTCTGGTTTTTTTCGCCGCCTGGGTCTTTTTCTTCGCCTCTCTTCGCCCCCTCTCTTTGTGCCACTCCAATCTCTCTTACTCCTTCCATTAATTCAATGTTGAAGGTCAGCGTGTTAGCAAATATTGCATTATGCATTTACATGTGCATTGACTGCTTATCAAACTTGGCCACATCGAAAGAAAACCCATTTAATATTAAAGTTCCTGAGAAATTGAAGATGAATTTATTCTAATATGCTTTATGCTTTATTAATATGCTTATTGCTATGTACATATGCTTATTGCTATGTACATATTAATATGCTTATTTATGAAGAAGACTCATTTAAAATTCAATACTTAGTTTTTCCAAGTCAGACATCATTTTTTCAGCTATTCTTCATTTTTCATTAGGACATGTCCATTTTTCAGCCTTTCTATTGGTAATTTTTCACTTTCCTGCTTACCTGTGTCCTCTTACCTGCTTAGGCATTACACCAAACTATTTTGGACGAGTGGGCGGAGTCTCTCACTCCTTCTAGGGACTGAGAGATGAAATGAAAGGAACATGTCATGTGGAACACCCTGTATGTTTATTACTTATGTACAATTGCATTATGTGTGTGAGTATACCGGCATTAAAAAAATACCCCCGAAAATGCTGAGCCAAAAAGTGCGTGCGCCTCGTCATCCGTACTTTTCGGCTCTTCTCCGCTCACCACTCCCACTCCTTCCAGAAATATTGTGTGGTTGCTGCCACAAAAGGACAAATGAAATTTCAGCACGGATTTGCCGTCTCGCTCACTTTCACTTGGCGCCACTGAGAAGGGCTCGCACAAAAAGGAGGATACAGGATACAGGAATACAGGATACAGCACCAAGTGGGAGGGAACAAAGCGAACCCCGACTCTTCTAAAAATATCTGCTGGAGGAGAAATAAAACTCCATTGAGCTACCAAAAAGGAGAATATAATCTGATTATTTATACAGAAAAGTATAAAAATATTGATTGCTTCTAGAAGTGAAGTACTTAAAATAAATAAAATAACATTATTTTTATGATTATTGCTTAAATATTGCTGTACATTTAAATTTAATCAAACAGAAATCTTGTTGAGCAAATGAATTTTATTATAGAATATAAATATAGATATATACATAAATGCAATGCATATTATGTACTTGAAGCTAAAATTCAGTAAAAATGTTTTCTATATAAAATTCAAAAATTTCCTTACACATATATATGTATGTATATTTGCATTTCAAGATACATATATGTATATATGTAACTAATTCATCGAAATCCTTAGTAAAAATCATTCCAATTCGATGCGAGTGTATGATATCCCTTTCGTTAAATGGGAATATGTATGTCTATAGGGCGAATGCTGACTTCATTTCGCTTATGTAAGCAAAGCGGCATGAATCAGACCCATATCCTGAGAGAAGAAAGGGAGGAAGAGTCCTGGACTCTTCTGCTGATGCTCCAACATCATCATCCTTCGGCAAGTGCTTGACAAAATGGAGTTTGAGTTATTTTTGGCAACGAAACGAAATTACGACACCCTTCGACGCGACGCCAGAAAAACATACTACTCTCTCCCTCTTTATGTCTCTTTTATGTCTCTATATACATGTACCGTCCATATACATATACAAGTATTATGTTTACCGTTATATACAAAGTTATTCGAGGTTTGGGTTTGGCATGTTGCCATGGCAGTTGAATTTCAAGGGTTTTTGGGTTTCAAAGTTGCTTCCGATTGGATAGATGCGGGAGTATGAGTAATTACAAATAATGCTGCTCTGTCAGAGAGAATTTCGGGAATGGTGAGGTGAGGAAGTGGTTCGAAATGGAGGAGTTTTGGGCTAGCGTTGTACACATCTGCCTGACACACCCTCAGGACTCGACCGCGGCCAGAAGGTAGAGGCCCAAATAAATGGTCGGATGGTTAAATCATTAGCGGAGGTTGGGGGATCTACAACCATCCAAGTGATGTATCTTGTGGATTCTCTTCCGCCACCGCAAAGTTCCTTCAAGGGACACACTTTCACACCCTGGTTTTTAACTCAAACAACAGGAAGTCTAAGAAACACCCAAAATGTTAGCAAAGCACGAAGTCATCATTTTTGGTTTAATAAGAAAGCTTTGTTGATAAAACACTTTCCTATAAAGCTTATACATTTTATATTTTATTTTATTCAAATATAGATAGAAACATAAAAGATAAGCTCCAGTACGATTTTGTATTTGTAATCCTCTTGCCTCTTACATATTATTAATTCAAATAATTAAAAAACATGTATTACAATAGTGTGACCATCTAGCTTTAAAAATGCTTAAATGCTTTTTCCAGTGATCTGCAACCCTGTCGCCCTTGAGGCGTTGCCAGCGTTGCCATTAATTATGCAAAATTTAACTTGATGCGTGTCGCCGAAGAATTATGAGCTCAGCTTTTTGCCCGAGGCTCCCCGACTCTCTCCCTCTTCTTTCTTTCTCTCCGCCTCCTCCTCTTCCCCTTTCTACCCTTTCCAATGCGCACACATGCCATCAGGTCTTCTGTGCTTCTTCTTCTGTTTCTTCCGCCTCTTCTTATTATTATTATTTTTTTCGTTATGCATTGGTCATTAAAATTAGGTCAGAGCGGGAATGGAACACAAAAGCGAAATCCTTGAGATGACAACAACAACAAGAAACTAGTTCAGGCCTCTCCTTTGTTCTCTGCCTTCCCTCTCTTTCGGCATTGTTTTTCCTTTCTTTCTTCTACAACTTCGATCCTTTTAGCTAGAACGCAAACAAGGCGCACAAGCAAACACGCACACACATGTGTGTGATCTTATTACGCAATGGCTGCCTACCTGACTTAATTATTATATCAGAGATCCCTGCTATTCCTACTCCCTCTTCCCTCTTCGTCCCTAACCCTATTTTTTGTGCTCCTCCTTTTTCTCTTCTTCTTTTCGTGGCAGGTCAAAAAGGAGAGCTGGAAACTGCGCAGTTTGACTCGCCAATGGTTGGAATTGGACCTTGACTTTGCACCACATCGCCTGAAAGAAAAGGTACCCTAGATCCTGCGAGTCCTATAAGAAATCCTCGCTTGAAATTGTTCAGTTCCAATCCACGTTCCGCTCCCTTGTTCCTGATTCCATCCACACGTGCCCTTATTTTACTGCTTCTTCTCATTCCATTTCGCATTTTTTGCACCACGCACAGCGGGAATTTTTATTTAAAAGGGTAGTCAGGAAAGAGGGAACGAGAGAGGGAAGAGTCAGTGTGGATGATAAAGAGAGGGAAAGAGTGAGTGAAGCACGAACATAGAAGCTTGGCGAGGATACAATAAAAGGCTCTACGTACAAAAGCTCAATTCGATATTGGCAGTGGCATTAATACCCTACTATTTCGAACATAAAATAAACTATCTAAGCTTAACTTGATCAAAATATCAAAATACTTACATACAACACAGAAGAAATAAAATTGCTGTTAAATAAATAATTTATTTTATGTAAATATTATGTTTGGCATGTAAGACTATACTATTAATCATAAAATTTAATTTAAATTCAATTTCGCTCCCTCATTGTTTTTACTTTACAGGGTACCTCCGATTGTAACCTTCAATTTCGCTGTTGGAGTATTTTTTAATGCCCCTTTTATTACCGGCATTCGCATGGCGTTGCACATGTATGTATTTGTATGCATGCACACACATCGAAATGTGACTGCACATAGGGAATTATATAGACATGGAAAACGCAATCAAAAAGTGCGACAGAGAGCGATAGCCTATGGAGAAGTAAGAAGGAGACGACAAACACAGTTATTCCAGTGGCATTAAGAGATTAACCAAGGAAAGCAAAAGTGCGCTGCCAATTCAAGGCACTCGGCAACCCTGTTTCCATATTGTTTACTTGCCGGTATTTCGCACAAACACACTACTCACTCACATACACAGACGACTGTTTGACAGTGGAACCGAACCCAAACGTGTTCGATGTTTGTTGCGATGCTGTCGAGCACGTTCGAGGGGAATCGAGTAGCGCCGAACACGCTCTGAACCAGCTTCGAACCGCAACGAAAGTGAATTTTTTGTGAATTACAAAAGTGTAAGTCGCAGGAAAATTGCTACAGATATTGCTAAAAATAGATAAATGCAATGGTTAAAATTTGTATTTTATTTCAATAATTTTATAAATTAAGACAAATTCTTTATTTTTGAATTTTATTTTTGTTTATTAAATACTTATAAATATTTATCAAAACGAATAATAATATGCCAAGATGAATTTTATTTTTATTTTTGTGAACATAATTAAACAGAATCTTTTTATTTTAATTTAAAAATATTTGAAAATAATAGTTAATGCTTCTTTATAAAAAAATTAAGTTAACAATTGAGCTAAACATTTTTAAACGACATTAAAATAGTTTTAGACTAAAAATACGGTTTTTATACCATAAAATATTAATATTTAATATATAATAAGTGTAAAGATATCAAGATCCAAAAGTAATATAAAAAATAAGGCTCCATTATACATACCACCCTCCTCCACACTCCACCCCAATGTTTCCCCATTTTCCCCGCACCATTTTCCCTTTTTAGCGCCAAAATCATTCCTTTTCGAGTGCCAAATGAAAAGCCAGCGGTTGGCGGTGGTGGTGGAAAGTGAAAACCAGCCAACCACCACCCACCAACCCCCGAAAAAAGGCGAGGAAAACCAAGGAAAACAACGCTGGAAAAACTCCCAACTCCGCGCGCTGCCAATGCCAGCAGAGCAGTCTCTGTTGCAGTCGCCGCCGTCGCTGCCGACGACGACGTCGACGTCGCCGTTCGAACGCAGAACCGAACGTGCAAGCAAAGCGGAGCAAGCGACATGCGAACGACGGCGAACAGCGAACAGTTCAAATTTCGCTTTCGGACAGTTTGGATGTGTGGTGGAGAGCGACTGTAATACCGACTGTAATACCAGGGAATATTCCTGTTCGCCGAATAAATCACATCCTGGTTGTGTGTTGAATAATAAAATAAATAAACCTAAAGTTTAATAATAATATTAATAGAACGGAGTCTACTGCAATTCATTTGTCGGCAGTTTTGCGTTCTTCCTTTTCCCGTTTTCCCTTTTTTTGCCGGCGAAAACAAACGGTAAAGCGAGCGGCGACAAAAACAAAAAGCAACGAAGCAAAGCAAGATGTGAAGAATTGCCGAACATGGCGCCGCGTGTGTAGAAGAGAGCAAGAGAGAAGAAGCAAAGAAGATAAACAATAGAAACAATTTTTGATACTTAACGTTCTACAAAACAACAACAATAATAATAAACTCAGCTCAGGTACAACAAAAACAAAATTAAGAAATCCACGAAAATAGACTGCAAAACGTGAATCGCGAGAAAAAAATTCGCAAATTCTTTTTTGGAAATATTTTTGATACACACGGCTAAGAGGTGTACGATTTTTTACAAAACTATAATATAACCGATAATAAAGCAATATAAAAAATCAAGCAATTTAAAAAACAATCAAACAAACTTTTACAATTCCGACAAAGAAAAAACCCCAGACCACGAAATTAATTAAGCATTTATACCAGAAATTTCCGACAATTTTACAATTTATAAAGGTTCCGAAAATAAATCGACAAATAAAAACAATCTAACACAAATTTATGTAAAACGTTTCATAAAATTTGTGGAAAGTTTCCCCCCATAAATCCTACAAAAATAAATAACTACAAGAATTTCCACGTAAAATCAACAAATATAACTTAAACTTCGCGAAAAATACAGGAAACCAACGAAAAATAAACCTCCAAAATTTAAACTGTAGAAATACAAAAATCAAGCTCCATACAAAAATAAGTTCTCTATAAATAAAACACTGGAAACATTCAATAAATAAAATCAACAAGCATTTATAGAACGCAAACAACAACAAATCAAATCGTAAATTTCCAAAGCAATATTTTGAGATATAATTCCCATTGCAAAATGCTGATTCGCAAAAGATATTAAGGTTTATAGTCTTTAAAAATAAGATTTCTGCTAAAAAATAAGAAAGCTTGCGTTTTGATACTTTGAGGAGAGGCAAGGGAATTTATGGCGCCGCGTCGCAACAGTAATATTAGCAGCAGCGGCAACAATAACACGCAGCAGCAGCATCAACAACACACGCAGCAGCAGCAGCAGCACACGCAGCAACTGCTGCAGTTCTCCTCGGAAAACTCTACTTCCGGTTCCGTTCTAATGGCGCCCATGCAGGGCTCCGGAAACGGAGGAGGCGGCGTCGCCCGGTGCTGTCTGCCCAGCGGCGACTGTCGCAAGCTGGACTCCCTGATTGCCCTCAACGAGATCTCATTGGCGGACTGCATCCGAGTGCTGTGCAACAACGAGAACTGCTCAGCCGGACAGTATATGCATCGCGAGTGCTTCGAACTTTGGGAAGCGGGAGTCCTTCAGACTCTGAAGTACAATGGCAGGGCCAGATCCTGGTCGGAGAGGCAACGATTGCAGCATCTGTGGACCAAGAAGGGCTACGAACTGGTCCACAAGGCCTGCAGCTGCAAGTGCGGAAGGGGTCAGCTGCGCAAGGACCTCGACTGGGTGGCTCCCTCGGCGGCAAATAACTCCCTGATTTACCTAAATGGAGGAGGCACCAACAGGGGCTCCATGAATGGCAACCTCAGCGAGGATGATGACAAGAAGAAGGCCAAGAAAAAGCGAAATCGTAACAACAATGGCGGAGGAGGAGGCGGCGGCGGTGGCGGCGCAGGAGGAGGTGGTAACTCCAAGACGCCTCTGAGCCAGAATAATGGCAACAGTTATGGCGGCATAACTCCCAATCCCAACGTGGGAGTTATAGGCTCTGGCTTGCCGCATAATAATGGTAATAACGGCAGCACCACTAACAACTCGAACGCCTCGGATCTGCTGCAGCCCAGCGTTGTGGCCACCCTGAGCAACATCCTCAATCCGAATAATGTCCTAGGCTTGGATTTAAGAGCTCGGGCGGGCAGTCTGTCCTCTAGTGGCGCCGGCAGTGGCTCCACCTCGCCCTCGGCCTCGCAGTCCAGCGGCGAGATATCCGTTTCCCCCGTGCAACAGTTGCTTCAGCAGCAGCAGCAGCAGCAACAGTCGCTTCTTATGCAGCCCTTGGGCCCCGCCTTTGGCGGAAATCTCCTCCAGAATGGCCTGGGTCTATCCAAGAACCTGCTGATGGCTCCCCAGCAGCAGCAGCAGCAACAGCAGCAGCCCACTTTACCTGCTCTGGCCAACATCAGCAACTTCAAGCCCTTGGCCAGCTACGAGCAGCAGCAACTAGTGCAGCAGCAGAAGAACAAGGAGGTCGAACTCTATTCCGAGCGAGTGCGGTGAGTTTACATATTTAAATTATTATATTAGGGAAAGGTAGTTTATCTAATTTATCAATGAATTTATTTATTCTGAAAACTAACAGTACAAGAGATTAAAGCAATTGGTTAATAAATATTAGTTCTCATAACTTTAATATCTTATGTATTTCATATATTTGAAAATGAAATATTATTTTAATTCGCAAAATATAATTTATATATATATTTATTTAATTTATAATAATTTTGCGACTATAATTGTGATTTTTAATTACTTTTGTATCATAAAAAACGATAACAGGGAACACTCTCTTATGTAGAGTGCACAGTAATTTATTCGATAATTTCGATAATTTCGATAAAACAAAACGACGCAAAAGGTCATAAATTTGGTACTTTATTTCATTCAATTCGTGCCTCATTTATAAATTCGCATCCATAAGTATTTCACAAACTTGTGGCTTTCAAAAGTAATAATCCATTTATAGAAAAAAGCAGTATATATTTATTACTAAGTTGGCTGGTTAAAAAGTACATTTGTATGTTATTTATAAATATATATTATATTTTATATATAAATAACATATTTAGTCAGCTTTTGATAAAATCAATATAGCAGAAAATAAAGCTAGAGAAAATTGATTGCACAGAACTGATATTCTTACATTATTTCCTCTGTGAAAACCCAAAAAAATAAAGAAAAAAAAGAGGCCAAGGGGCAATGCAAAGAGTGAAATGTGTGTGGCGAAATTCCCCAACATGTGGTCGGGGCGCACATCAGCAATTTCAATATTTATTCACAAAACTTTTATCAATTACACTGAACGGCAAGGCAAACCCAAGGGCAACAAAAAGTTCTTGCAATAAGTTTCGTTGGAAATTAAGTTCTCGTTAAAAGCGAAAATTATTACATTTGTTCATAAAACTTTCAGCAAATTGGTATAGATAAAAGGTGTGCGAATATAACACAGGATTAAAATCATAAATGAATTAATAAAGTGGATAGTATTCACACTTTTAAGTACAGACTTAATATAGATAATAGAAATGTGGAATTTCTATCTGCTGGAATAATTGATTAAAAGGAAACTATTGAGGTATTATTTTTTTTGTTATTATTTTATTATTTTTACTTGTAAAGGTAATTGATTTAATGATCTATTTTTGTAAGATAGATTTAGTTATTTACACTTAAAAAATGTGAGGGTTCTTAAGGTATCTAGTCTTGTTGTAGGTATAATATCTATTAGATATACATATGTATAGAAAAGATACCTTTCTTGTTATTTTGGTTTTATTGACTTTGCACACCTTAAAATTCTGGCGAGCGTAAAGTTTGCGCATAAAATATCTGAACATCCCAGTTGGATACGAGATTGATATTTTCGCATTTCATTATCGTGTTGCAGAGTGTTATCAACAATTGAGGCGTTTGTTTGTCCATTTTTCGTTCGTTTGCCGGGCTCGCTCCATCTTCTATAAATATATTATATAATAACCTTGATGTTTTTGCTTCCTTTGACTAAATTCGATGGCTGAACAGCTGCGAGATACAGGCGAATATGGCAAAAATATTTTAATATAAAATGCCATGTTTAACTGAAAAATTTGCAAACATTTTCGCTCTCTCGAGGAAGTTGATCATTTTTTTTTATTGTTCTAGTAAATTAGCAATTTTTCGAATGAGACAAGAGGCTTGCCTGTGAGACATTCCTTTTCGATATTTTCTTTCAGAATATTTTTGTTTTCTTTTTATATTTCTTGGTGTTTTTATGTTTCCTTTTTCGTTTAGCGAGTTTCACTTTTATCCATGTCAGTTTTTTCGTTCGTTCTTCGGCATTTCTTCATTATAAGTTTTTATAGGCATAAATCATACGAAAATGAAATTATTGAAATTTATTTGCTGTCATATAGCAAGAGATCCATATGTATTATATAGATTTCAGACACATGTTTCTTCTGTTTCTTGTTTCCTCTTATTTATTTTAGATGCCGAGAACGTTAATATTTCCGTTTCCAAGCGGCGCTAAAAAAATATTATTTATTTCGTTATTTCTCTGGATTTCCCGATAAAAGCGAGAGAAAAAAAAAATAAAAACAGAGCGTAAGAAAAAAACAAGAAAAGGAATTAGATCGTTTTTTTTGTGGTCGTTTTTGTTATTTTGAACGCGATCTTCAGGTTTTTTTTTATTATAAGAATCTCAACCCCTCTTTTTATGTCGCGTTCTTCGCTCTTTTTCCTTAGCTGAGAACTTTGTTTTGCCTTTTATGGCATAATTCCATTCATTCTTCTGGTTTTTTTTGCGCTCTCTCTCTCTCGGTCTGCTTTTATTTGTGTGTTTTTGTTTTTGCCCACTTTTCAAGGCCACGGTATTTGCGTTATTTTTTTTTTTTGCGTGTGTTTTCACTCTCTTTGATCACTATTAAGCTCTATTTCTGCTTACTCTTTCTCATTTTTGTTATTCCCATTTTATTTTGCCTGCAATTCTCACTCTTCTTTGGTTTGCAATTTCTTCCCTCTTATCAGCACATTTCGTTGATGATTTGTGTTTAATTCAAAAATAAACGTCCATAAAATTGTTTATCGCTCTTTTTCGGCGTTTTTTTTGTTTTCTTTTTTTTAATAATTTTTTTTCTTGTTTATTTTTGGTTTTGTTTGCATTTACTGGTGTTTATTTTTAGCGCCACACGCGGCCCATTTTTATTTTATTTTATTTTTGCACATTACTTCTTTGTTGTTGTTATTCTCATTGTGTTGGTAAACAAACTTTGCTGATTTAAAGAAAAAAGTTGAGTTCTTGCCTTTCCCTTTAAATTTATAGCGCTGTCCCTGTTTAATGAATGAATTCCTGCTCTGTGTGTCTCTTTTGCTCTTTTAACTTGTTTTTGCCGGCACATTTTGTGTGTGTGTGTATGTGTGTGTGAGTGTGTTCTGTGGTGTTCAATGTCAAGGTTAAGACACATTTTATGTATTCATTTTCGGTGGGTGGAAGGCGGATGTTTGTTTTGCCTGCCTCTTGCCGAACTTTTTTATTTTTGCAGAAAGCTCTTCCTGCGCGTTCTCTCTCTCTCTCTCGCTGTCTGCACATTTCCTAATCCATAGGCCCAAAAATCTCAAGAGTAGAGAGCCCTGCCTCTGTGTGTACCCCTTACTTTTAAAGAAAAAGGGTATATTCGGCATATTGTGAGGTAGAAATTAGACAAACAACTTATATAAATGTTAGCGCCTAGCAGTAAATCATAAGAAATTAAGAAATACACTTTGTTTTAATCTGAGTTTTATATATTTAATGTAAATATATAATTTTTATAAGTATTATTAACACGAAATCCACAACATTTTGAACACTTTGAACAAAAGTTTATAAAGACAGCTAATTTTATATGAGTACAGGGTATTTAGTAATCGAGGCATATTATTATTTCCATATTACTTATTATTTGCATTTTTCCCGCCCCATCTAGAAATAATGGCGCAATACATATGTTACTTTCCCGAACGTTCGAAATATCGCGCGCACAACTGCAAATAAATTGCGAAAGGCACGTCAAGAATAGAAATTCACAACAAAAACAACAGAAAAACTAGAAATTGCAACTAGAAACTATACTAACAACAATGTAACAGCAAAGACAGCGTCTTGAATTTGCATTTACCCCTCCCAATGGGGTGCTAAAAGGGTGTGACTAACCCTCTAGTTAACCCTGCAACGGGGCAAATAATTGCTAGATAAGGGCAGTAAACTTATGAAATGCATTTGTAAATAGTTATATATGGAATTCTATAGATTTATATGCGTTGATTTATACTACAACTATTTTAATCTTTCTCTAATGCAATCGGAAATGAACTCCAACAAAAACTCGTTTCTGGTCAGGCAAACTATATATTCGTATTTTAGTTGTAGGTTCATGTATATCAAGGAATAAAATATATAGCTTTGATAACGATTGTTACCCTTATTGTATATTATTAACTATTCAACTGAGTCGGAAATTCCTAAAGTAAAGCATTTCCTAGTCGCTACCCAAAATACTTGCGTAATATTTGTTTTCAGACTGCCAGACAAATATGCCACTCCCCCCCGTTGTGAGTGTGAAAAAATAGAAAACAAAACTAAAACGAAAATTAACAACAATCGCACGACTCTTGTTGTTGTTGTGGGGACTATTGTTAGGAAAGTGCGAGTGAGAGGAGTGGAGGAAAATGCAGAGTTGTCCATAGTATATCCATATACCATATCGGTGCATAGTTTATCTTTGAAACTGCGCGGGGTTCTACACAGTAAATATGATTGAATTATAGTCGTGAGGCATGGCAAAAATTTCATTTAAATTCTGTTTTTGTTTTTCTCGTTATTTTTCCACACCCCCCTCCCCGCGGACACCGAGCCGCACAACTGTGCAACTAATTGAGCACGTTCCAAAAACTGTCGTCTAGACTTGAAGCATAAATTTCTGCACTGTAAAATTTTTATTAACGCGGAACCCCATTACAGCCATGTCGATTACGATTTCTGTTTGTTTCTGCCGATGTTCTCGTCATTGTTTTCGATGATGTGGGGGCACATATCACCATGGAATATAGCTTGGGTATATTTCTGTACACTCTGTGTGAGGTTAGGGTTTCACTTTTCGCTCGACGCGGTGATAAACAAACAAAAGACGCATGTAGACGGCCAGCGGAGCATGAAATGAAATAGTGCGACTTGGATCTCGATGGCTATATGCATACATTTGGTTTACAGCGATGCACAGAAAAAAGTTGTCGGAATTTATATGTTTTTTTTAATTACATTTATCATAGGTAATAACTCTTGATTCTTTCCTTGAACGGGTAATAAGGAAGGAACGATTTCTGCGTCTAAAAACATTCTACTTTTAATAAATATATTGTACTCGCTTCTGGAAAAATATAAAAAATTATTGGATTGACACTAAAACCATAAAAAAATCATAATAATGCAATATAAATAAACTAATTCCTAACAATTTTATAAAAGCCTTTGTCAATTTATTTAATAAAAACTTCTGATGTAAATTTGTAGTAAATAGTTATTTTCCGTGTAATGTATATATCCAAAAAACCTTCGAGGGGGATAGAAAATCGAGAGGCAGAGCAATTAACGACCTTTTTTTTTGGCAGTCAAATTGAGGAAACATTAGAAGCAGCAGCGCCGCTTCTGACACTTTTTGTTCTATTCGAAACAATACAAAACGTCGCCCGCCGTGTGCGCTGAGTAGTTCCATCACTGCGGGTGACCACTGTAGCGCCGTAGACTCCCCCGCACACAAAATTTGTAACCGCAACCAAATCTGCAAAACCATTTGCAAATTAAAGCGCATAACGATGTGTGGGCAGAAATGGAAATATATGTATGGTAGGGAGATAGTCGAGGGAAAAGCAACCTGGTGAAAAAGTGTGTGGGGGAGGGGACACAAAGGGAGTACCTCCAGGGGAGAGCTCACCTTTTGTTGGGTATCAAATCAAGTATGCATTGCTTACTCGATTTCCCCCCTAGGTCCCCTCCGAAACCACAAGAGCTATTAATGAAATCTTTGCCAAAACGATACGCACACTGAAGCTTAAATAAACATATGCGCAGAAGGTATTAAGTACAGTGGTGACTAGAAAAAATAATCTAATCACTTATCAAAAATATATTTTGTCTGAAGACAAGAACATCGGGTTCAGAGACCTCCTCAGCCCTTCTTTCTTACGATCGGTTTTTAAATTTTGCGCGTTTATACACTAGCGCGTCATCGAATTCGTACTTGAGAATTTTAGGGGCACTCTTTACAACAACATAGACTAGGACTAATATTGGAAAGCCAACATGGTTAAGATACTACTCCTTTTTAAAGGGTATGCGTATTTTATAACAATATGTAAATCATTTTACAACATTTTCTGTTTAAATTTTAAAAATTACAATATTCTTAAGGTTGCAATACCGTATTCCACATATTACGGAGATATTCCTGCTCCTTTTATCTCCATGAAACCCATTACTATAACCACTGTATCTGATGCATTGCAGCTGTTCGCACACTCATACACACACACACGAACACAAGCAGTAGTGCAGTGGGCGCCTATCGTACGAGGCTTGTGTACCTTCTCTTTCTCGCCCGGCGGAAAGTTGCCTCGACGTCATTATTGTCGTATTTTCATTGCCAACAGACAATGCCAGGGCAACTCCATCTCCGCCTCTTCCGTTCGTTCTGCTTCTTCCTTCTCCTGCATTTGCCACCCACATCCGTATCCACATGCACTCACACATGTGCAACTACCATCCGCAGGCTTTTTGCCAACTTTAAAGGCTTCGTTGGCTCAGCAGTTTACATCCCTCTCTTTCTCTTTTGGTCGTTCTCGCTCACTCTTGGGTAGAATTGAAATTCACACTCAGAAAAATGCTGTACATTTAATGCTTAAATTAAAGATTATGCTTATTTTATTATTTTAAAATATAATATTTTTGGAAAATATAGCAACAAGTATAGAACAATTTTAATAATTAAAAACAATTGTTTTGAGGAGCAGCCAATCTCATTCATCAGTTACCATTCTCGAGTCCTGTTACCTTTTTCTTTCCTCGCAGTGCACTGCTTCCCTGTTTGTTCCCACTGCTTGCTCTCGCACTGCTTCCTCGATATATTGCCAGCATGATGTCGTCTGTTGTTGTAGCTGGTTCATAAGCCAAGCTTTGTGCGAGTGTGTGCTGTGTTTATCTGTCTGCCGCCTGCTCTGTCGGTGTATCTGTGTGAGTGCTTTTAGGCTTTTGTGCTGGGCCATTCAGCCAAATGAGAATGAGAATGAGAACCGGGCCCCAACTCTCTTTCCGCTCTCTCTTACCCCCATTTGGGCCCCCCGCCTTTTATCCACTGCAGGCTGAAATTGCAATCAATATTGTTGTTGTTGTTCTTGTTGACTGGCGAGCAGCTGCCAGACACAAAAATAAAACGCAACGTGCAAGAAAAAAAGAGAAAAAAAAGAGTGGCAACAGTAAAAACGAGCCTGGCGCAATGAAAGAGCAAGGAAAAAGGAGTGAAAGAAGAGGAGGACGAGGAGGCGGAAATGGGGCGGGCGTGGATGAACACGTTGAAAAGCGAAAAGTAAAACAGAAAAACAGAACACAGGAACGAACACAAAACATGAAATGTTTGTGCAAATGAAACAAAACTGCAGTCGTCCTGCTCCTTCTTGCCTCTCTCTTTTGCACAGTTGGAGTTCTGATTGGAACCGCCTGCCGCTGTTGGGATCCTATTTTGAGGATACTGGAAAAAAGTGGAGCCATATGTTATGGATATTGTTGGTTCTATCTTTAAGAAATTATTAAGACCTTAAAAACCGAAATATGAACACATTATTTATTATTATTATATATAACAACTCTCTATTTTTATTGTTTAATCGTTTTTATACAAATTCCCTTTCAAAAAGCATGATTACATAGAATTTGACATAGATTTCAGAGTATGCTTATTACAATTTAAAATTAATTTATACAAGTAAAACATAAATTTACATACTTTCATATTTTCATGAATATTTTCATACAAATTTCCTTTAAATACACCATTATACGAAGTTTCACAACAGTGCTTTGGAGTTCAAATCCTTGGATTTTTTGTACAGTGCACTTTATGCATTTGCAGGCAATGCCACTGTATTTGTGTGGGAATGTTTGTTTTGTTCCCTATTTGATATCCATTAAAACGATTCCACATTTGGCTGTGTTTGTCTGCTGCCCCTGACCCCTGACCCTGTACCCACTTTCTCCCCCTTGTCTTGGAGTGGGGAATCCCCTTGATTTTCCCATTCAATCTGATTGCGAATGCATTCAGCCTTTTTGTGGGAGTGGTGGTGGCGGCGGTGCCCTCGGAACTTTGGGTTATGTTGCATTTTGCAATTTGTGTCGCTTGCAGTTCCTCCTTCCCCCCACTTCTGCCACTCCTTTTCTGTTTTCCTTGTTTATTTGTTTATTAGTTGCAATTTTCATTTCGTGAGGGAGCTAGATAACAGAGGGGGCGGCCAGGGAGAAATGGAAAATTGACAGTCTGGCAGTTTTTGCAGCATTTTAACCCTTTCCACTTTCTGCCCCATTCAACATTTGACACCTACTCAATCACAGCTTGCCTTTACTTAACCATGGAAAGTCCTCGGTTACACCACAATCTCTCCTATGTTCCGCGATCCCCCCGCCCAGCTTTTCCAGCCACGAAAAGAAGTCAGACAAGAGCAACAAATGAAGCTTAAATTTTAATCGTCACTCTGCCGCCATTTCCCTGACGATAATGTTGATGATTCCAGCTGCCCCGCCTCCCTTTTCTTTTTTTTTTCACGCTTCAACCGTCTCGGTTTCGGGTTCGTCTTCACCGCGTCTGCCTTGTCTGCCTCTTCTGCAGTTTCCTCTTCTTCATCTTCATCCTGCATCCTGTCAAAGGACAACAAGCGGCGAGAACGTTTCGACGTCGTTCAAAGTCATTTGGTTTTATGATTATTAGCTTGTTTAGTTCTCATTCTCCCATTTGGTGCTACCCCGTGATCTTAGAGACAACATGGGATGATGGAATAAGAAAAAATTCAGATATCTTAAATATTTGATAATATTTTGGCAAACTGATTTGATACTAATATAATATTATAAAGTTCACTAGAAAAACTTATTATATACCGGATTGTAAAATTTCATAACGATTGGAGAAGAATTGGATTCAGGAGTCTTATAATTATTAAGGATATCTCTAGGGCTTGAAAATAAATAGAATTTTCTGTAAATATTTCCTATTTTTAGTACACATATGTTGTGAGTGCTATATAAGAGTTATTAACTTACTGGCCATATTTTTTAGTAAGACTATTATAAGATGTTAGGATCTATTATCATACAGCAATTATGATCATAGTTTCCAAACCACTTAAGATATAATCATATAATTTTAAAGGTGACCAAAAAGGTTTCTTATACACTTATTAAGGGAATCTAATAACAATTGAAGTTATAATTTTTTCTTGTAAAGTTAAAGGATATCCCGAAGCCTTACTATTTTGCCTTGGCATTTTTTTCAAGTAGCTGAAGCTGCTGTTTTTTCGTCATTTGGTGTGTGGATGCGTAGTTGAAGGCAAACATATTCTTTATGCTTATATAATATCTATTTAGTTGCACTCAGCCAAGTGCTTACCCCGCCCCCATAGTTTGCAGCTTGTTTGCTAGTCGTCTGTGTCAGGACCTCTCTACTATACTATACTATTTCTATCTCTATCCCTATCCTGCGACACGACTGATTGCGCTTGTTGTGCGATAACCGTTGCCATTTGTATCTTTTCCATCTTTTGGCCATAACAATTTGACGCTTCATGACTTTGGATAGGGACAATATGCCACAGGCGAGCAACAGAGAGAGGCGGCACCTACTAATCGAAAGAGACGGGGCTATGCCGTTGTGGCTTCGTGTTAACAACAATTGCGTTGTGTTTAATTGAATAAGTGCTTGGGCGGTCCGGCAAATGTCAATGGCTCTCCGCTTAAAGAAAATAAATATAAAATTCGAGCTTGAGGCGGGCTGGTGGTGTTGATTTTCGGATTTGTTGCGGCCCAGAAAAAATTAAAAGGGAAAAAATACGAAAATAACAAAAATTGTGGAGCCAGCAAATGTTCCGAGTTTGCAGCAGCAGCAGCAGCATGACGAGGACATAAAACGCATTAAAGTTTCCCCTTTTTTGGCCACATGCAACAGCAGTGGCGGCGGCAACATCATTTGCCCCGTTTTGGGCAATAAAAGCAAATTATTTTTACGATCAAACCGCCGCAAATAAATAAATGCATTTTTGTAGGTTTTCTCTTCAACTTCATCCTTTGTCCCATCCCCATTTTGGTCTTTTTTATGCATTTCTTTTGCCCCCATTTATTTCGGAGGCGACGACACCAAATGCATTTTTATGCGTTTCGCCCCGGGGCGTGACAGATCATTAGCAAAAGCCACAAAAAAATTCGCTTAAATAAAAAAATCTCCCAAAAAAAAGGGGGAAATGGGGAGAAAATGTCAGAAAAGGAAGAACACCAAAAAACGGGAGTGAGAGTGTGGAAAGGAATTAAGCTAATTGCAGGATAATCACACAAAATTCATTTCCTGTGGCCCATAAATGGCAGTAAAAAAGGGAGAAAAGGGTGAAGAGAAATCTAAAAGAAGTTTGGAAAGTATAGTGCACAGTATATATATTTTTATAGTATATATTTATGTTAGTATAAAAATGATATTTTTGTTTAGTTTACGGACTTAATCTATCTATAGTTGTATTAATGTTATACTTATATATCTTATATCTTATATAAAAAAAGAAGTATAAAATATACTTTTAAAAATTTGAGAGAAGCTGTTTAATATCTAAAAGTTCTATAAAAACTAAGTAATAAGTTCAAGCAAACTATTAAATGAAACTCCTCATAGTTTTTCTTGATATTCGATCTCCCCTTATGTGAGTCCCTCAATCAACTCGAAGATCCCAAGAGATATTCCCCCAACACCAGGAGGGAATCGAGGGATCGATATCGGTATCCACACACTCCCACAGAGCCGCAACACTTTCTCACGCCATAATTTCTGTGTTTAATAATTGTGCACTGATGCCGAGGAGCAACCCAATCACCGATATTTGTAATTAACAATAGCACTGAGATACATATAAGTGGTTATGTGTGCGCAGAGTAAGCAACATGCAACTTGGGGCAACGATCGCTGCTTTTTGATATCCGATGATCGAAGCGGATCGAAGTCGGAAGGGGAGAGGGGCCAATGGCTCCATTTCATTGTGTGGCGGCAATTGCTGAAAGGCTAGTTGCACATGCGAAAATTGCAACGTATCTATTGCAGCATGCCACAGCAGCAGCAGCAGCAGCAACTTAGACAAGTTTATTGAACTTGGGCAGGCGGCGCCAGCGGCAATTAAAATTAAATGTTAAATGTTGCAGGGAGAGCGGGAATAGCCTCGTCTCTAGTGTGTCCAACCTTAAACGGGCAAAATGTTGTCGCTGATTCAATTAAAGCAACAAACAAAAACAACAAAAAAAAAAACAGAAAACTAATCAAGAAAAATTGGGCTCCCGGAGACGGGGCTCGAAAGAGAGCAAAGGAAAATACAGAGGCAGCACATGTGTGTTAACGTTAACCCAAGCAATCTTTTTGTTTCCATTTTTCTTGTTGCCTTAAAAAGTTAACTTTCACTTTCGAGTGCAGCTCCTATTCCCTTCTTCTCTCCCCTATTTATATTTTTCCTCCACCTGATGACAGCCAACCAGCAAATGATAATAAAAATGCAACATTTATTGAGAGATGGGGGGGGGGGCCTTGCGCCGCGATCGTGGCATTTTATCGATGATATTGCCTCGATCAACTTTACTTTCGTTTCGTTTTATTCAAAATGTGAGTGCAATAAAAGGAAAATAACAAGAAACAAACTGCATTTGCCTGAGATTTAAATCAATATAAATACATAAATTCAAAATGGTCAAAGCGAAGGAAAGTGAAACTTGCCAGCCAGAAATATGCCTATAAATAAATATTTACAGTTCTCGCCTTCGTTGTTAACTCTCTGTCCTCGTTCCTGATTCCATCGCTGACCTGGAAAATCGAGAGCCCTGAATATTTTATAATATCGCCGTGGCTGTCGATGCTTTTGTAATTGCTGTGAAAGATAATACTGCAGCTTCTTCTTCGTCTTTTATTTTTATTTCTTTTTTTCGCACATGCTTTTTGCTGTTGATGTGCGAGTTTCCTTTGGTTCGCGTTGAAATTGATGTTGATACTCTTTAAAAGAGTATAATAATACCCATAAGGAGATCATATGATACCGTTCTAGTATAGTTTAAAGTCATTTTTTTCGTAGATCTCTTAAGATATCTGCCTGAAATTTTAGGGGTAGCTTAGTTTTGGTTTAATACATATTAATATAAAGATTCAGACCAGTCGGGTATTCTAGCTCCTATGTAGAAGGTTCAAGCTTAATACCAAGCCTCGAACTCGTTTTAAAAAATGTTCCCGTAAGAGTATTCCACTTTTTAAGACCTCCATCTTAACCCGCAATATTTATTTTCTTCACTTTCCTTTGTGGTTGCTGTTTAACCTTCTCTGACTCTATACTAGAGTAATAGTGCCATTTTATACTATAATAATACCCCTAAGGAGATCATATGATACCGTTCTAGTATAGTTTAGTCATTTTTTCGTAGATCTCTTAAGATATCTGCCTGACATTTTAAGGGTAGCTTAGTTGTGGTTTAATACATATTAATATAAAGATTCAGACCAGTCTGAAATTTTAATTTTTATTTTTTCTTCATATATTTTTATTCCCAGCCTCGATCTCGTTTTAAAAAATGTTTCCGTAAGAGTATTCCACTTTTTAAGACCTCCATCTTAACCCACAATATTTATCTTCTTCACTTTCCTTTGTGGTTGCTGTTTAACCTTCTCTGCCTGTTTGCTGTAAAATAAATAAATGCAAAAAATTGTTTACCCTTTGGCCATTCGGGCAAATGTCCTGCAATAATTTGCAGCGTTCAACTGACGGCGATCTCGGAATAAAAAGTGCGGGTGAGACGGGTAGAAAAATAAAAAAGAGACGGAGAGACCATGACCGTGTTGCATGACTTTGTAGTAAACCTGATATTCAGTGTGGAGTTGACTTCGTTTCGTTTTTTATATATGTCTTTTATTTTTTTTCCTCCATGTTGCTCTGTCCCGCATCTTGTTTATGCACGCGATAAAATTGTTGTATAAAGAAACCATGGAAAAAAGCGAAAAATGTTTAAACGTAAATTCAGGCAACCAACAACAAAAGCCTTGAGAAAAGTCCGTTGCCAAGTTGGAGTTGGAGTTTAACTTAATCTTAAGGTAGCATCTGCTGGGCAGGCTGACATCCAGTTCATTTTTCTCTTTTTTTTTTTTGCTTGCTATATATATTCATTTATTTCTTATCATTACTTGAACTTGTCAAGGCCTAGGCTATTAACAAGGCTCAGAACAAAACGGGATCTGCGGTCGTGTTGGATTTTATTTTGTTTATTTTTTTAATTACCTTAAATTAAGCAAGGTGAATAAAAGAGGTAAAAACAAGGGAACAAATATAAATAACCTGAAGAAATGTGTATGTATAGGATTTTTTTTATAGAGGTGCAAGAAAATCCCAAGTGAATAATTTTAAAAATCAAGGAATCTAACCATAAATCTCAGTTTTACCTTATTTTCTTCTCTTGATCTTAATTATATTACTTTTATAGCCACTAAAACTTGTCGCACTCTCCTTAACTTTATAGTAAATGCTTCCTATCAATTCAAAACTAATCCCTAAAATATATATTTCCTCTTTTCTTGCAGGTAAGTGATGCTACCTGAATAAGACGTGAGATTTTCCCCACCAACTCAAGTGCAGAGGCCATAAATCGCGGCAAGTGGCAAGCGCAGAACTTTGGCTTTATGGCCAGGTGGCAGTGTGGGATCAAAGGGGGTGAGAAATGGGGGTTTTTCTCCTTGGAACTCCCTGAATTATTTGTCGGCGCTTTAAGTTAAATGCTCCCCGTGGCGCCATAAACAAAAAACAAGCGGCTAGCGTTTAACGCAGTTTAACAGTTCAATGACATAATGAATATATATGCAGGGGGAGAAATAGTACAAGTCTAGTTTGCTTTTTCTTATTATTATTAATAATAATTCATATTTTATTAGAGTATTTAAAAATCCAAAGTCTTTGAGAGTTTACCTGATGAAAAGCCGCTCATTAGAAAAAGAAAAACCCAAGTTTCGACTTTTTTCTATTAATATCATTAATTTATTAGGTGAAACAAACCCACTTTGGTAGTACATTTTCTCGCTGTGCAGCAGCAGCAGCTTGCAGCAAGAAGATGGCTAACAAAAGCGAGGCTCCAAGGAGCTTGGGTGCGAGGTGCTTTTGGCCAGGACGTCGTCTGCTGCCTTGCTAATTAGCTGCATTCATAATTTCGTGCACATTATTTACATGCTAAGCAGGCGCAGACAAAAAGGGAGTTGGGCCGCAGACAGAAGCAACCGCAATGTGGTTGCCATGCCCTCCTCACCCCTATTCCCAACCTCTTTTTGGCTCATTTACAGTTATGCAGAGCAGGGCAGAGCAGAGCGGGGCGGAGCGGGGCGGAGTATTCCTTGCCAGAACTCTTACAAATGCAAAAACCCGCGAAAAGAACAAAAAGAAGGCTATAAGCGAGGAGAAGGAGCCAGGAGGGTTCAGGGCCAAGAGGTGCCGGCGTGTTGCCAGTGAAAAACTTTTTAATTGAATACATTTTTCAAGTTTATGTTGTATATTGAACGCATGCAGCAGGTAAAAAGTCTTCTTAAAATATAGTATATAGACAGCTTGTTCCTTTTTTTTTTTAGAGTGTACAGGAATGCACTTGTCTTTAAGCCTTCTCAAGCTGAGGCTTTATCTTGAGTCGTTCTTTCTTTTCTAAGGCTTCCCTTGCTCACAGCGTGAGGTTTTCTCCTTATCATTATATATATCTTTTTTTAAAAGAGAACTTTGGCTTCTCGTTAATATTGGAGACAACATTTTCTTAAAAATGATACATCTGCTAAGAGTAATTTTACTTTAGCTGAAGCCTTTGTGTCCCCTAAGCTGCGTCTCCTCAATCGATAAAATATTTAAATGCCGACAATCAATTTCCATTTCCCGCTGCTTGAACGGCATTATCCTGGCGCCATCTTGGCAGACACTTTCCGAGGGCGCTCGGTATCAAGTGGCCCCCGAGGTGGACCGCAACCCCTTAAAATTCACCTCCTCCCTTTCGTCGTATTGTGATTTATATAGGGAGAGAGGCCAGGCAGGGAGTGTGGGTGGGCAGAAGGTCAGACACGCTAATTACCCGATCAACTGTCGTCTCTCCTGGAAAACCACTCAACTTGTGCCGGGGCAACTCGGAATGGCAGCCAGACATTTCATTCATTCAACTTTATGGCCAAAACCCTCTCTGCCGTTCCCCGCCGACAGTCGTCTGGCTAATACGTAACTTTTATTTTTCAATTTTGCCCGCAACTCTTTCTTTATATGCGAGGTAAGCTGGGAGAAAATAAAGTACATTGTTTTAATTCATTTAAATATTAAATATTAAATTAAACATTAGCAAGTATAAAAAATAATGCAATTAGCAAATTAGCTAGGTTTTGGGCATTAAATATATATTTAAAACAATATTTTTTGCGACTTTTCTAAGTAACCAAAAAACTTAAGTTTAAACGCAGCTTTTTGGCTTTTCCTTAACAGATATAATTTATTATTTTAATAGGAAACAAATACTAGGTATTTTCTAGTTCTAACACTTGACTCTAATTTTCCTAGCAGCTTTTGTGTTCCTTTGCTGGCTTCCATGTTTTGTCAACATTTTCCGCTTTGTTTGCTTCGCCTTTTGGACTGTCTGGTTTTCCCTGCTTTTCTATTTCCCCCCTCCCCAAATTTTCCTGTGTAATTATATCCTTTTGCTGTGTTTATGATTACAGCTGTGTGGCTATTATGTAGTTGCATCCACAAATCAATTGCCCCAACGTCCAAACTCAATTTCAATTATTCAATAATTGTTTATTGTCATCATTAATTTCGGGCTGTCATCCCATCCCATCCTTCTCGCTCGCTCATTTGCATTTTCCCAATGGAAAAACAGCCGAGAAAATCCAAATCGAATATAGCGAAAAAAAGTCAGAGCTCAAATTCGGTTTTGTGGCCATAAAAAGCTTTGTTTTTTGGCCACTTGGCTGCCAGCTGCCATTTTTCAGTTTTCAGTTTTTGGCTTTTTCTCTCTTTTTTATTTTACGTTCATTACGCGGCCTGTCAAATTAAATTTGACTTGCAGTTGCCAAATTCGTAAGAGCTCAGCAAAATAACACTAAGAAACAAAAAAAAACAGCAAAACAGAAAAAAATATCATCAAAAAAACACAAACAAAAATGTCAAAAGCACAACAAAATGGAAATAAAACAAAAGCGTTTATGAAATTAAAAATACGCAACTTGCTGTGCGGCCATCCAGACGTGAGAATGCAATTTTAATTTCCATTTGGGATTTACATTTCTTTATTTTTTCTAGTCAAGTGTTTTTTGTTCTTATTTTTAAATGTGAGTTCTGGTATTTTATGGTTATTTTTGCAAATTTTTTAAAACAGTGTGTTAAATGCTTTTATATATTAATAAATTCCTGTATTTATGATACGTTTTTTGTTGCCTTCAAGAATATTTGCTAGTTTCAAGCAAGCTGTGGCTTAAATTGCTGTGTTAGCCTGTTCTTTTTGTGGAAATAAGAGTGCTAATTTCTTAACTGAATATAAATTCATAAATTCCTGGCTTTTAGGAATTTAGTAGGTTTTTTAAATTAAATTTTTCGATGTCTTAAAATGGTTAACTAAACTATTTTTGTATTGCCTCTGAACAAATTTTTTTCCAACAGTTTCCCTTTTAATTTATTACATATTTGTGTAATTTCTAACAATTGATGATTCAACGATTTCCTTGTAGAAGTTCTTACATTACGTCGCTTCGGTTATTGCATTTAATTAACTTGCTGGCCTGGCCCCACACAGAAATATTACTCATACGCCCGAGAGTATCCGATCCGCTTGATCGCTGAAATTGGCCATAGAAAAACGCGTTTGCAACGAGTTGCTCAGCTGGGTAAAAAAATAAATAAAACAAAATGTGTGCGTAGCTCAGTGGCTTACTCCACGGGGCTAACTCTCTTACCCTCTCCCTCTCTATATATTTTTCTCCGGCCAAAATGCGAAGCGATTGCACAAAAAAACGTGCCACGCATTTGAGCCAAGTCAATCACACGCCGGTCGTTTATTTATTATTATTTTTTTTTTTTTACTGCAGTCAGAGGTAAATGCACTTTACACACGCCGACACGCCCACTTTGCCGCCCAGAAAAGCAAGCTACACACCCAAAGAAAAGCAAAAGCAGCAAAATGTGCAAATTTTTGTATGAAATATGCACATTGCATTAGGCGACAATTTATGACTTTTAATTAACCATCCAAACAAGTTAACGAAAAACAAGAAAGTACAAAATATTTCAATTTTCATAGCCATTTGCATATTGATTGAAATGTTGTGGAAAATTCACAGAAATTAAAATGAAATGTTTATTTTATAAATATATAACAGCAAGTTGTAGTTGTAGCCCCACCATATTATATTTATTTTCAATCTATCCATTTAGCTGTCAATTTCTAGTTAACAAATAACCTCTGGCGGCTGTGTAGGGAAAAATCCAGCTAGATAAGCTCGGTGGTAGGGAAGCCTTGGACGTGCTTTGAATGAATAACGAGCGAAAACAAAGCATACGGATTTAGTGGTCTACCGCCAATAGTTCTCTAGCTCACATCCACTTTAAAATACAGTGGAACTTCCGTAAAAGAGAAGGTTTCCCATACGAAATATCTTTATGAACTGCCTCTAATGATTAAGTTTGTCACAGCTTTGTCTAAAATTGTCTTGATGCTTTTTCTGTAATTCTTATAGCATTTTCCGAACAGTTTACACTGTAATTTTACTGCTCTTCCTGAGCTCCCATATGTTTAGTTCTTCTTGCTTTTGTTCCTTGTATAACAACTTTTTTTATATTGTTTTCTGTTTGCTGCGATTGTTGCTTTTGCTTTTGCAGCCTTGGGGCTTTGTTTCAGCGGGCATTAAACTACGACTACGACTATGTGAAAGAAGAGGAGGCTTCAAGCACAATATCAGTGTCAATATTGCGCGCGTACGCCGTGTAATTCTATTAATTATATTTATAAATTACACGCATACACATTACACTATCAGAAAGAAAGAGAGAGGCACTGGGGCACAGAAAAAGATAAATATATAAA